>CABHPR010119743.1:0-13026 GCA_902168415.1 Peromyscus melanophrys
TGTGTGTGTGTGTGTGTGTGTGTGTGTGTGTGTGTGTGTGTGTGTGTACACACTGGTGTCTTTGGGAGCCAGAGGCATTGGATTCCCTGGAGTTGGAGCTACAGTTGGTGATGAGCCACTTGGTGTAGATGCTGGGAATTAAACTCAGGTCCTCTGCAATAGCAGTACATGTTCTTAGCCACTGAACCATCTGTCCAGCCCATTGCTGTTAACAATTACAATGATAACTAATAACAGTAACATGACTAGTTTTATGAGCCCCGTTATGGTCAAGGGACTGTGGTATGATCTCACTAGTGTGCCTTGTACCTTCCTTTTTATTCCTATCTTACAGATGACGAAATAGAGGTTTTGGGGGAAGTTGAATAATTACTCATGATCCCACAGCTGATGTCAAGCTAGAGACTTACACCTAAGAACATGAATGCCTGCCTAGAGATGTTATTGTCCTGAAGTACTTGCTTCAATATAAATGTAATTCAAGAGGTTTCTTTTTTTGATTGTGTGCTCTTTGATGCCATAATTATAATTTAATAGCCTTCCTATCCTCTAAAATAAACAATATAAATAAGAACCAAAGTGAAATCCACACACCTGTTATAGCAGAGGGGTCCATGCCTTTGAAACTGACTCAAGTTCTGCATTAAATCACTTACCATTTCAGGATTGCTTCAGGGATCAATGGTGAGGCAGAGAAATGTTTTAGTCTAATAATATTAACCTGAATATATAAAATGTGCTATCTAGGGACATAATGTACTTTTGCATTAGAGAGTGGGGAGGGGAAAAATTGAAAACTAGAGCAGAGAGGTAGAAAGGTGAAGAGGAATTTAGGTTATGAAAATGAGAAGTCAGATTGGGAATAAGCTTGATGAACAATCAGTGAGAGTAGGGGGCTGGGGTAAAACCTGGGCTTACTTTGCAAATTGCGTAGTGACTAGAACTTGCGAAGGCATCATATATTTTATATAGCTTTGCTTTGTTTGTTCATATCACTTGTGAGGATAGTTCAGACATTCTTATTATGTCTTAGGAGCCTGGGAGCTGCTGCATAGATGGGATGGTAATGCTTATCTTATCCCTTTTTACACATGACCACTGTGTTTTTGGCATTCAGCTAAGGCCAATTTGGGTGTGTCTAGCAATTATCTGACTCTTTTTTTTTTTCAGGACACAGCCGAATTTGACTGTGTAGTACCAAGATCCTGTCATGACAGTGTCTTATGAAATGAGAATGGATGGGAATCTATGTTTTTCATGAGCTATTCTTGACTCTGTAAGCCAGCTAACCTCAGGGGGAATGGCTGGCAAATGATTCTTTGATTATATTCTAGAATATGCTTAGGTCTGCTTTGATACAGTAGGTAGATATACTTTGGACACTTTTTAAAAAAATTAAATTATATATTAAAGATTGTGTTCCATGTATTAAATGTAAAACAATGTGGAGTAAAACATATTTTGAGCATTGAGCATGCAAGGTTAAGTAATCTAGAAGATATGAATAAGAATGCCCAAGCGTAGGTTGGAACTATTGAACCGAATTCTAACAATGTTAGCTAAAATCTCTGTATTGCGTGGCTCACTTAAATCAATGCCAGTAGGTCCTGCCCCTCTGTCAAGCATCCAGTGTGTCCAGTGTCTGTGGCTACCAGTTTGACTTTTCCCCAAAATTACAGCACAGAGATCAGAAGGTTGTGTCTCTTTCACATCTATTTACTCCTGCTTTACTAATAAGTATGTGTTCATTAAGGGCTGATGTAATTCTTAACTGTCACCACCGACAGACTCGATATATTCTTGGCCTTGAGTTCCTCCCTCAAACGATTAGACAAACAACAACAAAACCTGATAGAATTCTGGGATACTTCAGACAGTTGAACGCTGACTTCCGCAACTAACTGATGAGCCAGGTAAACTTGGAGACTAATAAAACCAATGTTAGCTGGATGTATGTAAGCATTGCACAGTAGATGCAGTGTGGATGTGACTAAGCACATGTGTATTCTCGGACCTCCTTATCTAAATGCTCAGAGTCCAACCCGGGGAGATATTGTTTTCATTTGGCTTAATTAAACCTTGTGCATGTGATTGTTTTGCAGAGAAACAAGGCCCCAACCTGAAACCTAGCAGCCACACACAGTATAGTGTTTCTTTTTGACAAGACCAAAAGTCATTGCATTGGCTGTTGTGGTGAATTATTATATTAAGAATTCTCCACCCTATAAACAAGATAATTTAAAACACATTGATCTAAATTGAAACCTTAAGTAATCCCTTATAAATGAGTTTTGGACAGTTTCTTTTAATATGATCTGTTTATTTGTAAGTCCCAATTACAATTTTAAACAGAGCCTCTACTTTGCTTAACTTCTTGAAATTATTTAGACATTTCACCAGTAACCCTCTCTCTACCTTTTAACCTGTTGTCTTGGTTAGTATACTGTCATCTTTCCTACCTGCACACATGTTTTAACATTTCTTCTACTCTCTAAAGCTGAGCTATGGCAGTCAGTAATGCTTAGATGCATACAAGAAAGAAACATTTGGAATAATAATAATAAAACAAATTGGGATGTGTTGTCAATGCAAAATATACATTGGATTTTAGACTTTGCACAGCAAAAGTATGTAAAGTCTATCATTAATATTTTGAATAATAATTATGTGTTTAAATGATGACATCTGGTATATGTCAGAAGAATTAACATGGCCAGGAGGTGGTGGCACACACCTTTAGTCCCATCATTTGGGAGGCAGAGGCTCCAGGACATCCAGGGCTACACAGAGAAACCCTGTCTAGAAAAACAAACAAAAGAAGAAGGAGAAGGAGAAGGAGAAGGAGAAGGAGAAGGAGAAGGAGAAGGAGAAGGAGAAGGAGAAGAAGGATTAACTAATTTGCCCTTTTATTATATTAAGAACATTTTTATTATCATTTGTTTTATCCAATAGAATGATTAAGCTCATCTTCACACACATCTTTGTGTGAAGAAGTGAGTGATTGCCCCATTTTGGAAGTGGTTATGTTTTGAGACAGATCACTGATCCCAGAGCTCACTGATTCAGCTGGACTGGCTGGCCAGCAAGCTTCAGGGATCCTCTTGACTCTGCCTCCCTATCCTGGGAAAATGGATACTTACCACCACACACAGCTTTTTGCGTGTGTGCTATGGAGCAGAACCTCACGCCTTTGACACAGCACTTTATTGACTAGGTCATCTCCCTATCCCTCCAGCTGAAATGTTCTAGAATAAAACAACAATGGAGAGAGCTCTTTGGGCCTCATTACAACATTGGGTAAACTCCCAGAGTGAGGTGGTATGAACCTAAACACACTGAGCTATGCCTGGATCTTATTTGCCTCTGATGATATTCTGCCTTTCCGTTGATGAAGGGAGAAATCCAAAAATCCACCATGAAGTCACTCTCTAGAATCCTATGAGACTACAAAAATTAAATCGCTCAGTACTAACTTCCTGCTATCAGAACTGGAAATAGGCATAAGGAAGTGTTAAGAGTTCTGAAGGAGATTGTGATGACTACCATGTGTAACTGAAAAGTCTTGCACAAGGTTATCATGATCTGAGTAAAAAAGTCTTTAGTAATCGTGAGGAGGAAATCTCACCGCATTGGCAGATGTGAAAACACTGTGAGAATCCAGCTATTTCCTCCTTTTGGGATACTCATGGCCTCATTGGTAATCTTGGTTGCATTCCTGATTAATAGTTTTATTTAAAACAGGGGAAACAGTGCGGTCATTTTTATGCTGAAAATTGTCATCACCGACATGGAAGTACTTACTGTCTTTCTTCCATTTAGGGCATTGAGGCACTTTTCATTTGCTCCCTAACACAAAACATTGTGTCATTCAATACTGGTACTGGAATGCAGCCCGTATAATGTGCAGGACTATGAAAATAGAGCTGAGATGATTCCATCTTCTTATAGTCGACTATGGTGCCTGGAACATAATAGGTGTCCCCAAAAAAGTAATAAAAGAAGAAAAGGATGCAAAAGCATATTGGTGCTTCCTGTCTCTGGCTGGAAGTATGCAAGTGGATGGAGATGGGAGAAGATGAGGTGGATGGTGGAGAACCTGGAGGAGAATCTCCAGGTCCCTGGTCTGGTTCTCATATGTATATGAGCTCTGGCCAAGCCCGTCGTCATTCTCACCAATGTCCCCTTTCCTTGCCAAATGCAATGCTAGTTTAAATGAGTAAATGTTTCAAGGAGAATTTCTCAAGACTAAATTTTTTTTTGGCAGAGTTTTCCAGATATTCAGTCCAGATGATGCTTTCTTAGGTGGCCTTGGGGATATGTAGCTAAGCAAAGTCTGTTTATCTCTCACTTTGGGGACACAGAGTGTATTGTTTTTACATCCTTGCTTGGTTTTGGTCCCATTATCACCATTTTCATCATATTGAATATGAAAGTGTCATAGATTTTCTTTCTTATGGTGATATTTTATTTGTACTGAAATGTGATTTTATTTGTATGTTAATAAATAAAGTTGCCTGGGGGTCAGAGCTAATAGCAAGCCATAGCAGAAGCTGGGTGGTGGTGGTGCACGCCTTTAATCCCAGCACTTGGGAGGCAGAGCTAAGCAGATCTCTGTGTGTTTAAGGATACAGCCAGCATGGAGACACACGCCTTTAATCTCAATACCAACCATAGAAGACCTGGAGGTCTGTATAGACAGGCAGTGACGAGGAGGTCATGTGGTTGGGTTTACAACCAATGAGAAGGCAGAACAGAAAGTCTATATAAAGAAAAACTCACAGGAAGTAGGTCTCTGGCTGAGGAGAACAGCAGCAGCAGTGAAGGGTAAGGTTTTTAGCTCTTAGCTATTGCTCTGACCTCCTAGGTTTTCATCTTTGCATTGGCTCTGTGTTTCCTATTTAACAAGACGGTTACATCTACACTTTCTTGTTCATTTTTTCCTCTCATTAAGCAAATCTGAATGGGAGTTTTTGATTACAAAACAAATTCACGTCCTTCAAGATGCTTCTTCAAGAAATGTTAGGTTAGACAATATATACTAGACCTTCAACGTCTTTGATGCTTCCTTCTCCTTTCAAGTGTTCTTCATCCTTAACATCCACGTTTCTTTTTCTCTGCAAGCTTTCAACCATGCTTCTGAGATCACAAAGTAGTTTTTTTTTTCTAATTCCATTCTTCTGCAAGTAGACAGCCAGTCTTCCCAGTGCCTTTTGTTGAAGATGTTTTCTTTTCCTCAGCTTATGTTTTTGGCATGCATATCTCTGCTCTGATCCTTATTATTTCTTGCCATCAAATGAGTATGAATTTGGTTTTTCTCTTATCTTTCCAAAATTTCAAGTTGCATCATTAAGTCATTGATTTCTGCTCTTTCTGATTTTTTTAAAATTTATTTTACATGCCAGCAGCAGTTTCCCCTCCCTCCTCCCTGTCCCACCCCCAATCCATTCTTCCTCCATTTCTGTTCAGGAAAGATTAGGCTTCCTATGACTATCAACAAAACATGGCATATCAAGTTGCAGTAAGACTAAGCATCTCCCCATGTATTAAGGCTGGGGAAGGTGACCCAGAATGAGGAGTAGGGTCCCAAAAGCCAGCCAAAGAGTCAGAGACAGTCCCTGCTCATACTGTTAGGAGTCCCACAAGAGGACCAAGCTACACAAAAGTAACATATATGCAAAGTGCCTAGGTCAGTCCTATGCAGGCTCCCTGGTTGTTGGTTCAGTCTTTGTGAGCTCTTATGAGCCTAGGTTAGTTGATTCTGTAGGTTTTCTTGTGGTGTCTGTCTCTACAATCTTTCCTCCCCATCCTCTGCAGGATTCCCTAAGCTTTGCCTAACATTTGGCCGTGGGTCTGCATCTGTTTCCATCAGTTGATGGATGAAGCCTCTTTGATGAAAATTGGGCTAGGCCCCAATCTACAAGTATAGCAGAATATCATTAGGCATCATTACATTGACATTTTTTTCCCTGTAGTCATGTTTGGTTCTATACTAGACCCCTGGGTCTTCCAGCCTGTGGGTCCTGGTGGTCCAGGTAGTGTCAGGGGTGGGCTTACTCTCCTGGCGTGGGTTTTAGGCTAGACCAGTTATTGGTTGGCCACTCCCTCAATCTCCAGTCCACCCTTACCCCAGCACATCCCATAGGCAGGACAGACTGTAGGTTGAAGGTTATGTGGCTCAATTGGTTTCCCATTCCCTCCCCTTGAAGTCTTGCCTCGTCACAGGGAATAGCCAGTTCTTTCTGATTTTTCTAATGTAGGCATTTAGAACTGTAAATTTCCCTCATAGATTGCTTTCATTGTGTCCCAGACGTTTTGTGGTGTTTTCATTTTCATTGAATTCTAGGAATTTTTTTCTTTCTTTCTCGATTTCTTCTATGATCTATTCATTATTCAGCAGTGAGTTGTCCAGTCTCCACCAGTTTGTGTGTTTACTAGAGATCTGCTTGCTGTCAATATTAAGTTTTATTGCATTGTGGTCAGATAGGATATAAGAAGTGATTTCAATCTTTTTCAACTTATAAAAATTTATTTTGTGTCCCCACACGTGCTCTATTTTAGAAAAGCCTTTGTGTACTTCTGAGTAGACTGTGTATTCTTTGGTTTTGGGTAGAATATTCTGCTGATAACTGTTAAGTCCATTTGGTATATGATGTGAATTAATTCTGATGTTTCTGTTTCTATTTTTTGTCCGGATGCCCTGTCTATTGGAGAAAGTGAAGTAGTAAAACCATCAACTGTAACAGATTGTTGTTAATCTGTGTCTTTAACTCCAGTGGCACATTTCTTTTTAATGAAATTGGGTGCACCAGAATTTGGTGCAAATACACTTAGGATAGTAATGTCTTCTTGGTTAAGTGTTTCTTTGATTAGGATGAAGTGTCATCCTTCCTTATTTTTTATATTTCATGGGTTTGGTTTTATTATGATGTCCTGCATCATTTTCTATATGTTCTTTTTTGTGTGGTTTAAAATTTTTTTATATCCCTTCTTACTTGGTCTAGCTCCTCTACTTTATCTTCAAGTCCTGATACTCTATCTTCTGTTCCATTCATTCTACTTGCAAGACTTTCCTTTTAGTTTTCCTGTTGGGTTATTGGGTTTTTCAATTCCAACTTTATTTCAGCGTGAGTCCCCTTCAATGTGTCTATCTCCTTATTTTTTTCATTTTTCTTTATTAAGAAATTTTCTACTCACTCTACATACCACCCACAGATCCCACCTTCTCCCTCCTCCCACCCCCCAGCCCTCCCTCCCAAGCCACTTCACATTCCCACATCCCTCATATCAAGATCTCCCATGTGGAGTCAGCAGAGCCCAGCACACTGAGCCTGGGCAGGTCCAAGCCCCTTCCCACTGCACCAAGGCTGTGCAAGGCGTCACACCACAGTCACTGGATTCCCAGAAGCCTGCCCATGCACCAGGGATGGATCCTGATCCCTCTGCATGGGTGCCCCTCAAACAGTTTGAGCCAAACAACTGTCTTTCGTATCCAGAGGGCCTAGTCCAGTCCCATGGGAGCTCCACAGCCACTAGTCTACAGTTCATGGGCTTCCACTAGTGTGGCCGGTCATCTCTGTGCGTCTTCCCATCATGATCTCGATGTTCCCTGCCTGCAGAATCCCTCCTCTTTCTCATTGATTGTATTCCCAGAGCTCAGTCTGGTGCCTGGCCATGGATCTCTGCATCTACCTCCATCAGTCACTGGACAAAGGCTCTCTTAGTCCAATCTGGCACTTGTCTGTCTCCTTATTAAATTCCATTCTCAAGTCCTGAATTGTCTTCATCACTTCCATTGGCCTTATGTATATGTTCTCTTGGGCAGTTTCATCACTGAGAAATTTATTCTCAAGTTCTTTCTCCTTAATTTCATTGAGCTGTTTTTTTGTGTGTGTGTGTCTTTAGACTTCCTGAATTCTTTCACGAAGTTTATGATTTTTTTTTAAGCTCTGTGTCCTGGAGGTCATGGGGTTCATGTAGATAATTCTCACTGGCAAACATTTCTACAGTACTGATAACTTTTACAAAGAAAGTACTGGCTTGATCTTTCATAGTGTTTGTATCTTTGCAATGAGGTCTGAACATGTGAATCTCACATGCCCTTAATTCTAAATCTGGTATGGACAGAGCAGGTTCTGACAGAAGAGGGACTGTAATGGCAGGTGGGCCAAGAGGTTGGAAATAGCTCGGGTAGAATGAAATCAGGTAGACAGAAGGAACTGGGCTGCTGTACAGGAAATAAGTTTTGAAATAAGTCTTGAGTGGTCAGTTAGATCTGACTTGATGAAAAGGTTGAATGTGGCATAGGAGAGGCCTGAGGATTGGGGGCTAGAGATGAAGTCCTGGAAGAAACCTAGAAATTGCTTGCTGCACAGATAGGGATGGTTAAACAAAGCAGGAACACTGATATGGGACCCAGGATAGATCTGATGGTTTGGGGAGAAGGTGTGGATGGGGAGACCCAGGGAGACTTATGAGGCTAGAGCCTGGAGAAAGACATAGGAGATCTGGCTGGCTGGATTCGATGCAGAAGGGACATGTGGTTGGTGGCAGTTCCATAGTATTTTCTCTATCCATTCATCAGGGAATAGACATTTATGTAGCTCCCAATTCTTGGCTGCCAGGAATATTTTTGCAGTGAACATAGACATACAGATGTTTGTTCAGTATGCTGTTTTCCTCTCCTTTGGCTACTTACCCATAGTGTTATTGCTAGATCACATGGCGCATCTATTTTTTTTACTTTCTCAAGAACTGTACTTGAATCTTGAATCCCAGGCTGGTGACATGGTATAATATTCTCTCGTGTCGGGCAGGGGCAGCTCCTGCTCAGCCACATGTTTGCAGAGGAAATAACCAATCCTCAATGTTGCACCATAGTGCTAAGCTGTGATCCTCTGTAGGTTAGGTACCTAATTGTTTGGTTTAAAGTAAATTTTCTCTGAGAACTTTATACATGAGCACTTCATCTATCTTATCCCACCACTTCCCTCCCCCCAACTCCCCCCATGTCCCTCTCCCCAATTTTGTGACTTTTCAACTTATGTGGTGGTATCAGAATGTACACTGGACCTGTGAGTCAGCTACTGATATGTTCCAGTGTTGCTGTGACCCGTGACTCTGACCCTTGTGTTTTCTCATTCCAAGGTCTAAGTTTAATGGGAGTAATAAATAGCAATGTGGTGATGTACTAGTCAGTCTGCTCTGGTTCATAAGGATGAAGGGAAGAATATCAGAGCTGGTGGAAATTGACTTGTGTCAAAGAGCCTCTACTCAGAATTCACTCACTGTCCAAGCAAGACTCAACCAAACCCAAAGGCAATGACTTGAGACGTACTTAAGGAAATACAGTACTATCTTCGATCTTGATACAAGTTTCATTTCCCTTTTATAACCAAAAGATGTCTACTCCAGCCTCTAGGGAGAAACTCTAAATACCTACTCATTCTTGCCATTAAATCTAAAGCCTAAGGTTCCCTGACATTCTTGTCACTGGGGACAAATTTACAGGTTATAAAAAAAAATCCTACAGGTGTATAATCATACGATAGTGGGTAATAACTTCAACAAACTGTCCCATTGCAGAAATGATAAGAAATGATATTTAACTCGTTCTTTTCCCAGCCTATTGTTTTCCACAGCACTGAGCTAATCTGTCTGTAAGAACCACCATTTCCATTATCTTCCTAGGCTACATCATGAAAGGTTTTCTCATAGAATGCATCTTATGTGGACTGAGCTTGTGAATCTCGCTCCCTCTTTATGTGGAGATGCTGGCCCCAAAGTTTCAAAAGTCTTAATAACTATAGTCTCCTTTGATCCAGGCTATTGGAACTTTTGGCATTGTGACTTCAAAATCATGTTTATTTTAGAAGTGATTTAATTTTACTCAGAAGCATGTGCAAATAGCTGCATTCTTGTTCTTCGGCAATGTGCCTCTCTCTCAAGGCTTCTTTATAATATGAACTACCAGGATTGGAGAAGATTGTGGGCATCTTCCTGTTAAGCTGTCCATGTGACCTGCTTTTCCAGAGATGAACTTAAAACATTTAACAGTCGTTACAAAGGATATGAATGCCAGTACATTTCATTGGGGACATATTTAGCACTGAGCATCTTTGTCAAAGCATTCCACTTTTACTCTGTTTTAATAAATGGAAACAATTATGTTTTCATCTCTCCAATCCCTAAAACTTCTGGTTACTCTAATGTCTGTTTTCCCTGCTTACACCCCAGTCCAGCAATTTCCAGAGCTCTTTTGGCAGTTCAGAGGATGAGGAATAATCACGTAGCACTGGTTACACTACGTTTGGAAAACGCTTCTGAAGCCATCTTTCGGTAAGCAGATAGAATATCTCCTCTCAAGGTACTGCAGGTGTCAGCTTGCTAAACATTGTGCCACTCTATGTCACAGGTCACCATTTTCCCAGCCTCTAGTAATAATATACTAGTACATTTTCAACTGTTTGTTATAGGACTATCTCACTTTGAGATACCAATATCTTGGCTATAGTAACAAAATGAGCTCAAAAGCTTAGTTATCATTTCTTGCTTAGGTAGCAGAGCCTTGGCCCATCTGCAGCTCTGTAGTAGTGTAATGGTTCTCAACCTGTGAGTTTTGACCCCTTTGGGTCAAACCCTTTCACAGGACCATCAGAAAACACAGATATTTACATTATGATTCTCACAATAGCAAAATTACAGTTATAATTTTTTATAAAATTTACAGTTATAAAATTTTATAAAATTTACAGTTATAAAGTATCAATGAAAATCACTTTCTAGTTGGAAGTCACCACAACATGAAGAACTGTTTTAAAGGGTTGCAGCAGTAGGAAGATCGAGAACCCTGTGCTGGGGGCTTTAAGTAGGATGAGCTTGGCTCTGCTGTCTTCCCATCTGATGTTCAAGGCTGAAAAGCCAGCTCCTGCACTTACAATTCACCTCTCAAGATTCAGCCCTGATTAAAGGGAAGAGATCTGGCACCCTGTCCCTCTGGCTTACGTTCTATTATTCAAACCAAGTTCCAAAGTTTAGGACAAAATTATAGTAATTTTTTTATAAAAAAGGGTGACGTGGATGATCACAAATAACAAAATGCTGGTCACTAGCCCTACCCATCTTAACAACCTGAAAAAGAACAATGCATTACTTTCTTAAAAAGGAAAGATAAAATATTTAAAATAGCGGAAGTAACTTTAGTAGAAAGCAAGCATATCTAAAATGTTAACTTGACTAAATCACTTAAAAAAGAACCAAGAAAGGTGAGAAATACTTGGCAAGCTTGAAAATGTAAAAGTAAAGAGCTGTTAAAATATGTTCAGAATAAAAAAAGTTTCTAACCAGAGATGTGGCCAATATTACAAGGAAACCATATGAAGAATTTAATGGGAAATATTAGATAAAATAGAGGAATCTGTAGAACTATGAGACTAGTTACAACTATTGAGAAAAAATGGGAAGACTTGAATGTTACCCTAAAGAAAATGAATTAGTATAAAAACATAAGATTCAGAAAAGTTGAACGAGGAGACCCAGACCATCCCCTAGGTAAATTTTACAAAAGTTTGAAGATAAATGCTTTGATTATGAGCAAAATATTGTAAAGTATAGGAAAAGTGAAAGTACTCACCCTATATGCAAGCCAAGGAGACCAAGTTAACTTTGGGTAGCATGGCTGCCATGCAAAGGAAGAGGAAGAAAGCTAGATAGAAATCTTATTCCCGAACAAGAAGACAAAGATCCTATATAGAAAATGAACAAGCCATACCATGACCATATGAAAAGGCTGATGTATCATTTACAGTTTGGGCCCATTCTAGTAATACATGTTGTGCTTAATAGTAGAATATCAGAGGTTTTTAAAATAACAGGTTAAGTGAGAAAAGTTCCATGATTATCTCAATAGGTATATAAATGCTTTGGGTAAAGCTCAGCATGGGTTGGAGTTGTAATAATGATTTAGTTCCCAGCACCCACATACGGCTCGCAACTGTCTGTAACTCCAGTTCAAGGGCATCTGACACCCTCTTCTGGCTTCTGCAAGGATCAGGTATGCTCATGCCACACAAATATTCATGCAGGCAAAACACTCATACATGTAAGATGAAATCAATAATCTAAAAACTTAATTCAACATTGATGATTGATTTTAAAAAGACACCTAAAATATCAGCAAAAAGAAAACTCATTAGGTGCTCAATAGGACCTACCTAGGCAAATTAATCAGAAACTATTTTGTAGTGTATTATAATTGCTTCCTTTAATAATACAAATAAGATTGTCAGCAGAGCTGCTAGCCAGCGCTCAGTTTTGTCAAGAGCAGTAATGCAAGCAAAAGAGGCAAAACATGTAATGACTACAAGGAGAGAAAAATTATTATCTGCAGCATAAAAATCAGTAAAGTTGTCAGATAAAATACGCAAAGCAATTAGTTTTTGTAGCATAGGCAACAAGGGAGAGTATTAACAGTAATAACATACTCCTTATCCCCCAGAAAATATTAAGTTCCTGGAAATAAGTATAATATACTATATCAGCACACAACAAGCACATAATGTTTTACTGAAAGACACTCATAAGACTTCCCATGGGTGTCTTTCTTACAGTGACTCCAAATCTTCCATATATACATAAATATTGAAATACCCAAACATACCATTATAAAAACTGGCAAGTTCTAGTTCTACTTATTTATGTTGTTTTTGCTTCTCAGTGCTGGGACTGAACACAGAGACTCCTGGATGCTGACAGTCGTTCTAGCATCTACCGCCCCCTCAACCCATGAGAAACCCTTGTAGGACAGTCACAGAATGACAGAATCTCAGGATGCCATCTCCAAAACAGAACTGCAGATTCAATTGGAAAGAGATCACCACTGAAAACTTCCAGAGACCCGAGAGGCGAGGAAGATTAAACGGGGATGCATTTGGGGGTAGGGGGGGCATATGTGTGTGTTCGTATGTGCGTTCGTGCATGTGTTCCTGTGTGTGTGTGTGTGTGTGTGTGTGTGTGTGTGTGTGTGTGTGT
>CABHPR010119743.1:13036-23424 GCA_902168415.1 Peromyscus melanophrys
TGTGTGTGTGTGTGTGTGTGTGTGTGTGTGTGTGTGTGTGTGTGTGTGTTGCAGGCTGTGCACGTATTTGTTTATGCAAGCACATGTTGTCTACTTGCACACACATGAAGGCCAGAATAGGACATCAGGCATCTTGGTCTATTGCTCTCAGCCTCCTTGTATGAGGGTCTCTCATTGAACTTGAAACTTGTCCTGTTCGATAGGCTGGCTGGCCAGCAAGCTCCTAGGAGTCTCTTGTCTCTGTCTCCCGCAAGACTTGGGGTTCTAAACAGCATATCCAGCCATCGATTTTCATGGGGGTCCTAAGGGACTCACACCCAGATGGTCTTCATGCTTGCATAGAAATCAGCACTCTTGCCCACCGAACCATCTCCCTGGTCAGAGGGTATGTTTTAATTCTTTTTTGTCTTTAATTTTTTTTCTAGCATTTCTGTTGTTCAGACCATCAAAGGGCAGAGCGATCCTTTAGTAAACGGTTGCAGTATATTACTGGCTAATTGGTGCTAGGCAACCAAGCAAGACTTATCCAGAAGATTATCAGGGTTTGATGGAAGTTTGATTCTACAAAGGTGATCAGAAGGGGTGCTAAGTTTTCTATGTGGCACAGTGTTTTAAACCAGAATATATGGGAATAGCCAAATGGATGACTCTTACCTATGAATTAAAGTGACCGTTATTGCATTGAACAGTTCCTTTAAAAAAAAAAACAGGCAGTTCTACTTTAATAAATTAAAACACCAAATGAGTAAGATTTTGCAATGAGTTTTAGGCTTGCAAAGAATGATACAATGTAACTCCAGGGGTTTGGGACAGGAGCTGTAAGGAGAGCCTATTATTGGGCTCCACCTTTGAATGGACCTTGGGTTTCCCTTTTGGGAAGCTTGTATTAGTGGACAAAGAGCTTCATCTCTGCTGACAGGAAAGCTAAGAATAATTGTGCTTTATGAGTCATGCAAACACATCCCCACAGGGCTTTCTTCTATTAAACATCTGCAGCAGCCCTTCCTGTCCTTTCCCACTACCTCAGCCCAGGTAGAGCTGGCAGACCAGGGAGAATGGACAGTGGTTATTTTTACCCCCATTGAATTTCAATAAAGGAAGACAAAATAATTCACAAGAACAAATAATAGTCAGTTCTCTGTCTTCAGAGACCAAGTGTGGCCAAGAGTGAACCTTGGGGACAGGAACTAAACATAGAAGGGATAAGCTTGCACTTCATGCCACTTCACCAATGTGGAGAATTCTGCCCCCTGCTTGAGTCTTTATTTTGCTGTCTTTAGTGGACAGGATCGGTTCTGACTTGGAGAAAATGTTTCTGCCTTGGGTAGTAGTCAATCTTACCTGGGAAGCTTCCTAATTTTGTCTTTTCACAAATTAATCTAATTTCTTTCATTGTAGAAAGCTGACATTTGTGCCTCTGCATGTGACACAATATTTGTGTTTATACATCAAAAAATCAGGAGAGATTTAAAAAATAGCATTTTTTTAAAAAATAAAAAATTGACGAGTAAAAAGGTATCCCTTGCTTTTTCACGACTCAAAGAAATTGAGTAGGTACAGAACAATAATCAATAATATGATGTGTGTGTGTGTGTGTGTGTGTGTGTGTGTGTGTGTGTGTGTGTGTAGCTTTTGGCTGAGGAAGTCCCTTACCCATCAGCAGTGGTAGGGGTTGGAAACAGGTGAGGTTGGCTCTGACAGAGTGGTGGGGATTCATTGCAAAACACAACCATGATGTAGTAGAGAAGGGACGTCTGGTTCCACACCTCTCACAAGCCATTTTCTTTGCTCATTTTTTTACTTTCCACTCAGCAAGCACATTGGCTACAATATTGTCAAGCTACATAGTTTAGAAGAAAAACTGTCTGTGCTTGAATCTGGGAAATAAAAAGAGACAGAATATATGTATTTGAATTATAAATCAAACCCATGTATTTTTTTAAAAAAGAGACCAGCTTCTAGCTTTCTTCCATATATTCTTGAGAAAACAGAGATTCTTACAGTGAAGTTTTCCCCATGACATTGCAGCTGTGAGATGCCCTGTGCTCACAGAATAAAGGCTTAACAATATTTACTGCTAGGATGAACGCCTTTCTAAGAAGAGGGAAAAATATATTAGTGTATTTTCTAGCTGACTGTCTACATCTTTGTGACTTGACCTCAGAGCGAAACAAAAGCAGCCCATTCTGGCTGGGATGTGGTACTTCTTTTACCAGCTTAGCAGATCAACAAATGTCCAGCATCCAATGCAGTAGATAAATCATAACAGCTGCCTACTGAATCCTCAAATTAGAGGATTTTTTTTTCAGTCTATGTCCCAGCGTGGCAGAGCTAATGGAGGGCAAATTTTACAAAAATAGTTAAAACAGTGCCAGCTTTCACAAGCAAGAGGAGGGGCCGTGGCCAGCACAGGCTGGAAGGACCCACAGCTGCAGATGGCAATTTGAAGAGGTAACAACCTTCTCACTCCATGGAGCCGGCTTATTGTTCGGCAGCCGTCCCTTCCCTAATGAGAGACCTCTCAGACCCCGTGGACGTGCCAACAGGAGCAATGCCTTCCATGGCGGTTCTGCCGGTTGCCATGATTTCAGAACTGGCTCCAGTTCCTCTTTGTTATGTTCATGTGCTGCAAGGCAGCGGAAGAAACAGAAATATGCCTGCAGGGCTTTTGATGGTGTGCCGTTTTTTGTTTTTTTTTTTCTTTCTCAGAGTTTATTTCTGTTGCCATCTGTATCAAATTAACATTTTTACATACAGTTTGAATGCCCACTCCTCACAGACACAATGCATGCTGGTTGCTTAACATCCTTTTTTTTTTTTTTAAGCTCCCTCTATCTACCTCATCATTTCCATCTAGATACATATTTTCCTGGAACGTTTTGTTCTTTTTACTCCTTTATGGGTCTACTCCCTTTCTGTTTCATTCTTATGTCTATCTGAGGGAATGGCGGGGGAACCATTTTATACTTTTGGGATTATTTAGCTAAAAAATTTAAGGTATAGGTTAGCTAGACCTCTCTTATAGGTGGCTTACAATTTCTTCAGCTCTGAACTTTGAAAGGTGGTTGAAAGTGGAATGTTACACTCTTTGGTTTCTCCAGCTCCCAACATAAACTAGGGAAAGAGTTGTCTTTGGAGAAAATGATCAGCCCTGAATGATTATAAATATGTCATGAAGGACTAATTTAAGATCCAAAAACATGTGATTCTCCACTGTCATGGGACATATTATCTTATCTGAAAATTATCAACATTGCCATCCGGTGTGCTCAGCTAAATGCTTTGTTAAACAAGCTGCTGTTGTCTTCTGTAACGGCTGGGAGATGCGGCATTTCGAATGGGAAACAAGCAACCCTTCCTAAACAACAGCAAAACTAAGGTAAGTCTGAATTCAAGGTGGGTTATGGATTGATGAAGGAATACCTTTCCCTACTCCAGCCACTGCTATTTCAGAACAGCATTAGCACCCCACTGTACCTTAAAAGGGGAAGGAGATGATGAGTTGTGGGTAGAAAGTGTATCTGTCCATCACCACGAATGGAGTCTCGTCACCCACATGTAAGAGTTACTTATTAAGTATCTACTGAACTCTCCTATGGCCCAGGAATAAGATATCTAAAATACAGGTTGAACTCAGAGGTAAAGTACTAACATGTGTTGCACGTATATGAGACCCGTGCTTGAGGTTCAGCACTACAAAAATAAATAAATAAATAAATAAATAAATAAATAAGAGTTCCCTCACCAAATAGTTGTGCTCAAATATGACACAAAAACACAAACCACCTTCAATTAAAAAGAAATGTATTGACAAATGAATGAAAGGTATACGGATATGGCTGGCATTAGTCAAGGCTGGATTTGAAGGGCAGACAATTGAATCCAGTAGTCTAACTGTGCTTCTCTCTGTGGGTGGAGTTCCTCCCCAGATTGACAAGGCAGCAGCGTGGTTCAAGGAGCTTTCCCAATGGGATTTGGTGGTATACACCTTTAACACTGACACTCAGGAGACCAAGGCAGAAAGATTTCGAGTTTGAAGCAAGCTTGGCCTACAAAGCAGGATTCCAAAATGCTTCCTTCCATGTCCCATCTTCTTAAGTAGAAAATCAACACCTTCTTTCGTTAATAACTTGTAAAGTTCCTGGGATTCCTTCATATGGTAAAAACGTCTTAAATCCCTTAAGTGAACTGAACAAGGAGACAAACGCAGTAGGCTTATAGAGATTAAAGACGCTGGGTCACATGACCTTAGAAGATGGTTCAGAGCTTGGATTTGAATCATGTGCTGGGAAAGAAGACTACTCACTAATGTAACTGGTCATAACCCAATTGCATTTTGCTACCCAAATCAGGGTTAGGGCCTAGTCTAACACTGAGAAATGTGCAGAGTGAGGAAATTCATTGTGTTTATTGAAAGGGAGAAGAACAAATTAAAAGTGTCTATTTTTGTGCTACTCTGTGCAATAAAAGAAGCATATTTGCACACACACACACAAAAAAAAACAAAGAAAAAAAGATCATAAAGCATGTTAAAATTATAATAAAGAAAATCATCTGAGTATTTTCTATGTACTGGACATAGTATGAAGCACTTTCTTGTTTTAACGCCTTAATTTCTTTCGTCAGCATATGATTTGATTACCGTTTGCATTTAAGAAGTCAAACTTTCAAAAAATTAAGTAGACGGTCCAAATCCACACAAACACAAGCAAGAAGCAGAAGCAGGATTTGAGCACTGTATGGCATCTGATTTGGGGGACATTGTCCTCAAGTGCTATGATGCATGCACCCCTGTTTTCAGACACCGACAGCAGCTACAACTAGTACTTAGTGGGTACTAACTGTGCAAAGGACCTGGGTAGATTAGGAGCCAACTGCTAAATTCTCTCGGAGCGTAAGCAATTTATCTTCTAAGCAAGGCTTTGTAGAGATAAAGAAGTGGACACAAAGCTTGAGCCTCCCCTCCACATAAAGAGACAGAAGGGCTAACACAGCCCTTTGAATAGCAGCCCAGGCCTTGCCAGGTCCAGAGAGCGGGTTGTCAGCAGGAAGATACACAAGTGTTTGGAGACTGAGAAAAGGCCAAGATAGGCAGCACTTGATAAGACAAAAGAAAACAGGGAGTTGTTTGGGCAGCAGAGTCTCTGGGCACGTAGGAGCGGATAAGATTAAGAGCTTTGATGGAGCTTTTAGCCTTGGATGAGAGGGACACCTTTTCCCTTAAGACAAATAGGCAGGAAGGATGAGACAAAGAGGAATAACAGCCCCTTTGTAAAAACAAAAGGCGTGTGTGTTCAGGCTGCTTTACTCTTTGCATGGAATAAATGGAGTCCATACCTGTAATTCAGTTTTGATACTGTCTTCTACAAGGTCAGGGGCTTCTTCACTGTAGCACATCACTGGGATTTTAGCTGACTTTACATGGATTTAAAAAACATTCATCATATTCCATTACGGCAGTCTTGCCAAGTTGTTTTGCTTATTTGTAAACCTGCTAATGTGTGTTAAAAGTGCAGTCTTTCCTCCTGCCTGATATTTAAACGTTGAATGCCCACAGAAGAACCGGGCTCACCATTCTTTATAGACTAAGATGTGACATGCTCTTCACGAGTAAGTACACAGTGTGTTTTGAAGAAAGCAATCGACTGAGCTCACTAATTAGCTGCAGTTTGTAATTTAGATACACTGGCAGCTGGAGGTGACAAACCATTGCTTCATAATTAATTGACTTAGATCATTTTAAAATTAATTAGTTGAGAAGTACAGCTGGGCAATGATTGATGCGCAGGAGGCCCACGGAACTCCCATCAGAAGTCAAGGTCAAGCGAATGCGGCAACTTCACCTTTCACCTGTCTGGTCAGCAGTAATTCAACCATCCAATTATTGCTGATGCGCTTGCTAACTGTCTTCCCCAGGTTCTCCTGACGCTGCCAGGAAATCCGCAGAAACTGGGTTTTCTAAATATTGATCTATCCTAATTATAGCCCTATTATTCTGAAATTTAAAAAAATGAATATCCACCATTATTGAGTGATCAATACCTCCAGGCTCCATAGTAAGTCATTTATTTAGTATGCTATTTCTTTTCCTCAAGAAAATCCCTGAGGATTAGATCTTTAAAGAGATGGCATAACATAATGGTGAAAGTTTGTAACCTGTCTCCCAGTTTCTTGGTCAGAAAAAGGCGGTTTTTCATAGTACCATTTTCATGAAGGATCAAAGGACTTAGTCTCCACAGTATTTAAAATAAAAACAAACTGCCACAATGTTACCATTCCTTTTCCTCAGTACCTGCCAACACTGAAGTATATTTTGAGTACCTAAATGCTTCTAAAGAATTTGTGCATGTTGACAGAAGTCACTGTCCCAAGAATCCCATGCGGCACACATGTGATGAATGAGGGGGCTCACGAGTGTGGAGAGCACTGATAATTTGCCTAAAGTGACCTCACTGTGTGTGAAAGAACCAAAATTTACCCCCAAAAGCTCTAGATTTGAAAGCAGAGCTTTAAGCCGCTCTGCTATGGTTGCCCGGTTCTTCTCGATGTGTCTGTACTCCAGATATCCTGAATGGCATGCAGTCCCAGGATGAGGGAACGTTTTTTGTTTGTGTGCTGTTTTGACTGTTATTTACAGGCACTTGTAACCTGGAAGGTTCTGGCACTCCCTCACCTACACGTTGAAATGAAGACCTGCTCAATCATAGATATTCAATATTAACAACAGAAATCACCTCTTCTGAGTTAGCATTCTTTTTTTTTTTTTTTGGTTTTTCGAGACAGGGTTTCTCTGTGTAGCTTTGCACCTTTCCTGGAGCTCACTTGGTAGCCCAGGCTGGCCTCGAACTCACAGAGATCCACCTGGCTCTACCTCCTGAGTGCTGGGATTAAAGGCGTGCGCCACCAATGCCCGGCGTGAGTTAGCATTCTTACTGTGGCATGTATGCATAGCTCTTTTTATAGCATACAAGAGCCTGTGAGTGGAGTCATTGATAAATATTTATGATGTCATCAACGGCTTTAATGGAGCCCTTTTCCTCAAAGAATCCTAATGGAAGATGGTAGAACTAAACCTTATAAAGGAAAAAAATACGAACTTAATGTCAGACATTCAACATGACATTTGGAGAAGATGCATTGAATTAATCAATATGGTGCGTCGTCTAAGCTGGTTGCAGAGGAGACTTGAGTCATCAGAAGTAGCCAGCTGTGCAGGGGTAAACAGCGAGGGTACAGTCAGTGGGAAGAGCGGTGGCTAAAAGAGGCTTTTTGTGGGATCCAGATCACTGCACTTAAGGGATAAAAAGAAATAGATATGACCGACGGGAACAGCAATGACATCAGTTATGGCTAAATGTTAGGTATTTATACTTTGTCCCGATGTAAAGTGTGAATTCTTTAGGTTTGGGGTAGGTCTCACATATCTTTGAACCCCCATGTTTAGTACATTTCCTCTACTATTGCGGGGGGGGGGGGAGCTAAATGCCTGGAGAAATTGTTGGCACAGTGAACTGTTTTCTAAGGTCTATTATTTCTCTTTCCCTTTTCCTTCTGCATCTTTTTACTCTTCTGCAAGGATTCTGTTTCTGATTTTCCTCTCTGGTTCTCTTTCTACATTTGCTCCCATTTTTATTTCTCTGAACCTTTGATTTCTTGCAGCTCCAGGAATCTCCATCCTGAGCTGCAGGATGATAGAAGGTCATTGGACCTGGGCCGGGGGTGCATCCATGCCTTTCAACGTCAGATATCTCTTACCTTATTTTACTCCCTACTGTCTTTCACAGACCCTGAATTATTCCCCAGAGTTTGGGGGTCAGACACCCCAACTGAAAGCATAGCCCAGTGCTGAAATATCCTTTGGAGAATGAGTGGCAGCTAGCTCTCTTTTTAGTGGTTGTTCTGGGTGCTGGCTTTGCAAGAGGATGGGGATGGTGAGTCACCTTTCATGTTAGTGGCTCACCCAGGGAGAAATTTTATTGCTTGATTGCTCTTAGAGATTGAGGTTAAAGAAGATTTTTTTTTTTTTTTTTTACAAAAAAAAGGCAGAAAGAAATGACCAATTTTAATAGTTTAACTATAAAGGATTTTTATACTTCTGGCTTTTTCCCCCATCTGATAGAGAAAAGAAACCATCTCTGGGCTTTTGTCTTGCGAGGCCTCTTTCATCTGCTCCCCAGGACTGTATAGTGCTATTCAGGAGGAAGGATGACAGAGGCTGAGCTCACACCTCCCCTGGTGCCTTAAAGGCCATCTCTTTCAGCAGCTAATGGACTGCACAGACAAATCCACAATTCGCGCCTATATAGAATTTAATCAGCTCCCCTCCCGCTTATTCTTCTTGTCTTTCAGAAAGTAGGTTTCACCTCGAAAAGAGCTTGGAATCAATTCTGAAAATATAAGCTCAGCTTTTTCCTGCCTGCAATTGTTCTCGAGATGCTAGCCAGTGACCTAATTCCCCGTCTCTTCTTCCAGACACCGCGGGGATTTCAGTAAAGCTACCTTCATCCCTCAACTGCAAACATAACCTAGCGCGATGACCTTTTACTGCAAAGGAAAACCTGGGGCTCTCTGAAGCTCTGATTTTTTAAAAAAAGTGTTGGCTTTAGACACTAGTTAGAGAATGCCTATTGTATTGTTAATTATTTTAAGAGACGGTAGGGAATATCATACCTTGTTAGTGTGATAGTAGGGTATTTTGTGACTGGGCTCTGGAGTCATATTCCTGGGCCAATTGCTTTCGCCATCACACACCATTGAGGTGTGCCATGTTTGGAAAGTTGAAGAATACCTCTTCAGAGTTTTCTCTTACTGAATGAGGAAGACAGTCCCATGTTAAAGAGCTTGGAGAAGGATTCAAAACGGATGGAGCCAGATACACACCGATCATATATGGCAACTCAGTATAAACATACAACAAAAGGTGGTAAATAAATTGGCCAGTTGAGTAGAGGGATAGAAAGAGAAGAGATAGATTACCACACACTTCCGGTTTCAGCCATATTGGAACAGGTTGGATGTTTTTGCCTGGGTTACTGTCCAGTGAGGCTGTCCAGACTGATGCTCAGGTACTCCCAGAATGCCCTGACTCTCTAACTTAAGCTTGAGACAGTCTTATTGGATAATGTGGCTGCCAGAGAATAAACATAATTTTGAATTTCAAGGTTATCCAGATAGATATAATAATAAAGTAACCATCCTATTCTATCAAATAAAAGTACTTGGTACTTGTCTAGTATTTTGTGATGCTTTCTGGGACATTGATTTTTGTGGGAGGCAAATCAAAATTATAATGTGGAAATAATATCCTTAAAAATTGTCATCTTAGCTGGGTGTGGTGGCACACACCTTTAATCCCAGCACTTGAGAGGCAGAGGCATGTGGATCTATGGGAGTTTGAGGCCAGCCTGGTCTACAAAGTGAGTTCTAGAACAGCCAGGGCTACACAGTGAAACCCTGCCTTGAAAATAAAAAAACAAACAAACAAAAAAACCAAAAACAAAATAAACAAAAAAAACCCCAACAACAATAAAAGCCTTTTTTTTTTAGAGAAAGGCATATAGTTATTGAACAGAACAGGTAAATCTTACTACTTCTTTCTTTAGTGATTCTGGTACAGAGTACAATGCAGAGCCCACTCTCACTGCTGCTGACTGTGCTGGACACAGATAACGGACAATTTCTCATCTGGAAGAAGATGAATGTGGCACCTTAGCCAGACAAGGGGATAATTACTGTGATGTTCTTGAAAGCATGGACTCTGGAGAGAGAATGTCAACATTTGAGGGCAGAGCCCCTGTTTACTAGTGATCTGACCACAGACAATTCACTTTAATCTCTGTGTACTTTAATTTTCTCAACTCTTACGTGTGGACTGAGAAGTTTTCTCCAAGACAGTATTATTAGTGTTACCAAACTAGTGGGAACTCATGAAATTTAGACCAACACTTGTGGAGCCTCCACGGGACTGGACTAGGCTCTCTGCATAAGCCAGGTAGTTGTGTAGCTTGATCTACTTAAGGAGCCCCCTGTTAGTAGGATCAAGATACATCCCTGGTGCATGAGCTGGCTTTTTGGAGCCCACTATCTATGGTGGGGCACCATGTGCAGCCTTGATGCAGGGGGAGGGGCTTGGAACTGCCTCTACTGAATGTACCAGGCTCTGCTGACTCCCCATAGGAGGCCTTACTTTCTTGTAGGAGGGGATGGGAGGTGGGTTGGGTGGGAAAGAAGGCTGGAGGGGAGGGAGGACGGAAGAGGGGGAATCTGTGATTGGTATGTAAAATGAATAAAAAATTTCTTAATAATAAAAAAGAATTATTAGTGTTACATAAGAAAATGCACGCTGGGTGGTGGCGGCGGCGGCGGCGGCGGCGGCGGCGGCGGCGGCG
>CABHPR010119743.1:23524-44823 GCA_902168415.1 Peromyscus melanophrys
CAAAAAAAAAAAAAAAAAAAAAAAAAAAAAGAAAGAAAATGCACTTAGGTACCAGCTCAGTCTATGAACTCAAGTGCTCAGTGAATGGTCATTGTTATTATTATCAAAGGTTAATTTTTATTTTATGTGATCTTTCTTTGGGACAGTCATTTCTTTCTGATCCAATAACAGGCTTTGTACACCAACTTGGCCCAGAATAAACAAACCACTTTAAGTTGCCAAGTTGGCCATTTTTAGCTGCTAAGTTGAAAGATGCTCTTAGAGTTCTTCAGTGGAAATTTGTTTTTTATTTTGGAAGCACAGAATGAGCGAATGCCAAATTTTGACCACTTCATCAAACAGACCTTTCTATTGATATCCCCATTTCGTACAAAGGCTGTTCTGAGAAGACCTGAAGTTAAAGGTTAGTAGAGCCTGCTAGTTAAGGCAGATAACCAGGCACCAAGCTACAGGATCATATCAGCCTCTGCCGTGGCTACTCAGTCACTTACCTCATTTAACCTGCCTCTTCCAGCTTCCAAATTAGGATAATAGGGTATTTCTACCCACACAGGGGTGATGGGAGCTTAGTTGATTGATGTTTGCAATATTCTAGGAGATAAAAGGTGCAATGGAGATGTAAAGTGCATTAATAGGAGAACAAAGCGAGATTTTAAGAATGATGGAAGATGTAACAGAGCTAATAGATACATTGGGTAACAGAACCTGGAGGACAAGGAAGCTGTTAGCAACACTGAATCACAGCATTCATTCATGGTTTTGAAAAGCCCACTCAAAGGACGTATTTTTTTAGGTTTAACAGTCCATTTCTCTGTGTTGTAACACCTCCCATCTTTTCCAAACACACTGGGTTTAAAAATGGCAGGGGAGCATCCCAAGCAGTATCCAGGCCTTCTCCTCCTACATTTTGATGAACCATGACCTCCATAACTTTGAGGCATTTGCTCTAGGTGAAGGATCAGAGATTATCTAGGAAAAAATAGTAGCTAGATACACTTATTAAAAAAAAAAAAACCAAACAATTTTTAAAAGTTACTTTTCTCCATCTCCACATTCAACTCAATTCCAGTCAAAAACCCGTTTCACCTATCAGTGTTTGTGGTAATAAAAGTTGGCTTGATCAAGGCGACTGTTTTTCCTTTTCCCATCTTGTCCTTAGATCTAATATCTGTGCCTGAGCCATCTGGTTTGACAGCCATAATAGTTGAAATATTTTCCCTTGCAGTCCCCATAAATGCCCCCCTGGGGCAAATAAGCATTTGACAGAAGGAGTAAATATCAATAGGCAAGGACATTTCCTGCTTGCTCTTTCTGAGGAGGTACGCGGAGGAGTCAGTGCAAAGGGTAGGGACACCTGCTGTTTGTTTGACAGATTTGTAGAGTCATTTCAGAAGGGGCATACATTTTTCAAGGCCCCGGAAGAATTTTATCTCATTTCTATTCCACAGCAAATAATGAAATAGCATGTTTCTATTCACCTGCATGTGTCGGGTAACCTTGAGGGGTTTTAAAAGTTTGCAGGAATTAAAAGAAAGAAAGAAAGAAATTGTCCTTCACACAAAAATGCCTGTGTGAACACCAAGTTCTGTGAGGAATGCATTGCTCCACCTTTCCTGTTTCCCTTATCAGTGTTCTTTACTGACTATAAATAGCCTTAAAAAGTCCAAAGGGACCATGAGTTGAGAGTCTAGAAAGAATCACTGAACATTCCACCCACTTAAAAATGTAGCCTTGATTGACTGGATGCATAAGTACCTTGGGATGGAGTCATAAATTCCCACTCAGTGGCCCCTTGTGGTTGACATCAGTGTTGTGTTTTGTATTTTACGTATTGACCATATCAACCTTTCATGTGAATTTCTTAGCTTCACACAGATCACACTAAACTCAGAGGCCAATTGAAGAGCAACCAATTGAACTTCCTGCTTCCTTGGATTTTTTTTGCATTGAAAAATTGGGGATTAGTGAGAACTTAAAATCTATTGACTTTTCACCAAAATCACTCGAGGTGAATGTCAGGGAAGGAATTAGAGAGACGCAATAGAGCAAAAAGGAGGGAGTTTGGTTTGTCTTATTTCCCTTGAATACTACACAGGATCTTGAGTTGGTTTTTGAATTCTGCTCCAGCAAACGAGCCTGCTAAACTCATACATGAGATCTCAAGTTTGCCACAAGGAGTCCAGTCACTTCCAATTTTTTTTTTTAAAACAATAAGCTATAAATAACACCAACAATGACAGGATTGTATTGGTTTCCGCCTGACGTACTCTGGCTGAGGGCCTTGCTCATAATCCTGAGGTGGAAAGTAGGAATTCTGTCTGAGCTTCAGGGTGATCCATGGCCTTGTCCAAGATTAGCTAAAAAGGCAGCTTGCAGGAAGTAGGCATCCTAGCCAGGCACTCGCTGTGGCATTTCTGAATTATTTGTGTAAGAAGGCTCCTGGCTTTGAGCACAGGGAATGTAGCTTCCCAGGACATAAGACTAAAAATAGGTGCTTGTCTTTCTCCCTTCGCAGTATTTATGTGCAACCAAATTATCCTTCCCCCTTTCCCTCACTCCAGGTTCTCATATTCTTTTTTTTCTTCCAGTGGTAAGGGACGGTATTGCTCGGTGTCTGCTGATTAGGGGTTGCTCTTAAGATGGCTCACTTCCCCAAGGGGGAGGCTTGTGCAACGGGCAATGCAGAATCACATTCACAAACTCACTGTGATTCATCTCAGTAGTATTTCAAATGGTACCCCCCCACCCCAAATTATCATTGCACTTAAGCAGAGCCACATAACTGGAAGATTGCTTCTGGAAGGCGGTATGGCTCACAGCGTTTTCATGTTCCCAAAGTGTGCCTCAATGAGACATTAATTACTAGCTTTCATCTGAATCTGTTGGTCCATCTTTAGTTTCTACACACTTGATCCAGCCATGGTAAAGGAATCCTTGGGTGAAGTCTGCCTGGTAGAAACTCTTCACTCCCTTGCTTCTGTCTACCCTGTGCATTATCCGCATGTTCCTAGTGGGAGGCTTCCAGGACTTAGCTTAAATCTTGGAAGAAGAACCTTCATACAACAAAGACGTGGGGAATTGTGTCTATGCCATTTACTTTGCACAGAGTATGCGCGTAGCAAACACTTGATCTTTGCAGGAGCTTTAAGGAGGAAAAAAGCTGTAAAAGTGTGTCTGTAAATATTTTTATTATTTATTTATTTTTGGTTTTTCGAGACAGGGTTTCCCTGTGTAGTTTTGGTGCCTTTCCTGGCTCCTGCTCTGTAGCCCAGGCTGGCCTCGAACTCACAGAGATCCGCCTGGCTCTGCCTCCTGAGTACTGGGATTAAAGGCGTGCGCCAACACCGCCCGGCCTGTAAATATTTTTAATCCCTTGTTTTTAGAGAGGAAATAATTCATTTGTAATCTGTTCAATAGCTCAGGCAAAGGTCTATATCTTTGTATAGACTCAACCCCATCCATTCAGGGAAATAAGGTTCTAAGTACTTATCAAGCATCTATCGCATACCATACTGTGCACTGTGCTGTGTGCCAGCAAGTGAAGGATGCCTTGAGAATCCCAAGGCCTTAAGATAGCTGGTCATAAAAATATATCATTTAAATATGCCACGTGTATTTCTAGGGGTGTTCCTAAAATCTCTGAGGTCATAGTCTGATCTTGTCTGTGAGTAGGAACCTGTCAAGTAAGCTATTTGCTCAGATGTTATGCACCACCAGTGCCTAAGAGCAAAAGTTAAATTTCTCAGTCTTCCATTGGAGGTTTTCTTTGGGCATGGAGATGAAAAAGACAAAAATCTTTAAAGGAAACTATGTTTCCCTAACATTCAATCACAAGGTATGTTCAGCATTAACTAAGAGGAAGTGCTGCCTCTGGGTCCCACCAGGACTTTACCCAGCATGCTCTTGGTACTCAAAAGGTAAACAGTGTCCTGAATCCAATGATAAACTGTTTATGTTTCACAGGACGCATGGAGTCTGTGTCAATGATGTAACTCTGTAGTTCTAGTTTAAAGCAGCCAGCTTCAGACACAATGTAAGTGAATGCTCATGACTTCTAGCTAATAAAACTTTATAAAAATAAGAAGAAAGCTGGATTTGGAGGCTGGGCCAGAGTGTGCTCATACTCCAGCAGCAGGTAGATGTATCCGATATTGTCTGCAGCTAAATAAATACATTTAACCATTTTAACTGTCAGAACTTCAGAGGTTGAGCAGGGCTCCAACTAATTTCTAGATTCTTCTGCTTGCATACCCAATGTACATAAAATGGCGAGCAAAGGAGTGAAGGTAGAAAAAAACATTAACCTTGCTTGTGTTCTAGTAAACTTACAGGGTACATTCACACATGGAGCAAAACAGGATCTCAAAAATGACTTGGTTTGGTTAAAAAGTAGTGAAGGACGAACAAACAGTACACATCTGTCCAATCAGGCCCCTTTCCTCCATCGGCACACTTGCTTTGATTGGTGAAGCACCATTGGTCAGAACAGAGTCAACGAGGAAGAGGAGAGGATTCCTGATCCATACAGAGACCTCTAATACCCTTGACTTTGTGCTCCAGTCTCCTTCTGGAAATAACTGAAAAGAAAAGTCGATGCTGTTTTCTTAGCAATGCCCAGTATCATTCTAAGGCTCATACTAACAAGAGAGTTGCCCATCTTCCTTGTTACCTTGACTTAATATGCACTGCACAGTCATAGGTGGTACCTGGCGACTTTTAAAATAATGTTGTTGTTAATTGGTAAAATAATCTCACCTTTTAAATCAGTCTTCCCCACTTCCCGTGGGACTCACAGATAACAAAACAAAGGTTCTTTGCTGATAAAGCTCCAGGAATCATTGGGAAAGTTATTTTGTGGTGCTTTGACCCAAATTCAAATAATAAATGTAATACAACCACATAGTCCAACCGTCCTTTTGCAATTTTGTTCTTGGTACTTATTAGTGGAATATTTGATGGTGCTTTTTGTCATTTGCTTCTTGGGAAATTCTTTTGGGTACTTGAACTTAGAATTTTCTTCTAAAATGGAACAGACCCAATACCCCTACATTCCAGGCTCTGGGCCATCTCTTTTAGCCCTTACTTGTTCTTACAGCTTTAATACTTGATTCTTACTGAAGAAAGGGGAAAGAAACCGTTTATTCTGCACTTGAAGTATGTCGCTAAGGATCTGGAGACAGAAAACATAAATACTCTCCTCAAAGAATTCAGTCCAAAAGGGACTGTGAGAGAAAAAGAGAGGGAAGAAGAGAAACAATAAAAGAAGAGAAGAGAGAGGAAAGGGAAGGAAGACAAGAACAGACAACAGTGTCACTGTTCATAGATCAATGGTTCCCAACCTGTGGGACACGACCCCTTGGGGGACAAGTGACCTTTTCACAGGGGTCACCTAAGATCATTAGAAAACACAGATATGTACATCGTGATTCATAAGAGGAGCAAAATTAGAGTTATGAAGTAGCAATTAAATAATTTTGTGGTTGAAGGTCACCACACATGAGGAACTGTATTAAAGGGTCCCAGCATTAGGAAGGTCGAGAACCACTGTCATAGATGTTGACAGAAGTCAACATCCCTCATGTCTGCGGTGTGGTAAGTGACTGTTTGAAGAGAAATAGGTGCACATGTGGAGGCCTTGGTATGAGTTGTTAGGATAAAAAAGGTAGATTTGACCTCTGACCCCCCAGGGCTGTATATGTGGCTTCTTAGCAATTGCAGACTTGGTTACTTGATCTGTCTTATTATTGTACATTTCTCTGTTGTCATACTCGAAGGACAGAAGCTTCTGGGAAGCTTCATTGTTGACCATGGTGTTGCTGGCACATGAGCAGTGCTAAGGATGCAGTAGTACTTACTGAGGACAGACACAGTTATCCACACTTTAGGAAAATGGAGTTCAGAGATTGCAAACAAATTTACTCATGACCAAATAATATCACTGGGAGATATAGAGCCTGAAACCTCAGTCTTGGTGGGCCCTTTGCTTTTTGCTCAAGTTTATGTAGCAAAGTATTGCAAACTTTATCTTCATGCCTGAACTTTTGTTCCTCATCTTCAGTGACATTCTCCCTAACTGTGCTCAGTATGATCCAAATAGAATTATTTCTTAAGTCGAGATGACTCCTTCTGTGTGATAACAACATCCAATTTCTCCTTGTACTCCAAGACTCTTGAACATAGGAATCGATTGCATAAGAACATAGAAGATGAAGATTATTTATGTGGATGATAGAATTTTAGACAATTTCAGCATGTAGCATAATTAGCTCTTACATCTAAACAAACATTATACATTAGTATCATTCAATATGCATAAAATGTAAGTTGTAAATATAAGCCACCTCTCTGATTTTACATATTAAGAAAGACATTTTTAAAAAGAAATTTGAAATTAACTTTAATTTTAATAACAAACTTCATTTAATTCAATATTCTTAAAATATTGCTTTAAAGCAATCAGTCAAAATATACTTTTTTTAAAAAAACTTTACATATTTTAGACTTTGTAGCATGTCTCTGTCTGTGTATGTATGCACTCATATGTATGAGGGTGCATCTGTGTGTAGGGGTGTGTATATATCCCTATGCATGCACAAATGGAGGCCAGAAGAGGATATTCGATGCTTTCCCCCCTCCCCATGGCTTCTCTTTCTTATTCCCTTGAGACAGAGTCTCTCAATGAGCATGGAGCATTCAGTTTTTTGACTACTCCCAGTGAGCCTCCTATCTTTCCCCTGGCCCCTAGTGCCAGGGTTACAGATGTCCAAGGCTGTGCCCAGCTTTATTCATGGATGCTGGGGATCTGAACTCAAACTCCCATGCTTGCATAATAAGTGCTCCTAACCACTTTAGCCCCTCATGTAAAGGTCTTCACTGAGATTAGCCACATTTCAACTTCTTGATAGCTTCCCATGTTGAGTAACTACTGTTACGTTGGACAATGCAGCTGGAAGAGTCTCTTTAGCAATGATTTTGTGTAAGGTAAAAAGGAAAACTGTGTTCTCGTGTCTCCCTTCATTACTGTTCTCCCTTCCCGGTTTAATGATTTTAGGACTTGAACCCAGGGGACTGGAAGACACATGGAGGTCAGAGGGAGTGTCTATAGCAAAGCTAAAGAGGAACACTCGCCAGGAAAAAGACCAGTGCTGAAACTCGAGTCCTTCGTCTACAAACATTTCTAATCAGAGAAATCCCAAAGGTTTATTGATAGATGTATTTACACTGGTGGTATATTGATAGACATGCTGTATTGACAAAAGGACCATACCACCGTGGCTGCCATCAAAATCTGGAGAATATAGTGTCGCATCTTCTAACTCAGGAGGGAATGGAAGCCATGGTGAAGTCTCTGGCTGCTCAAACTCATTTTGCTGAAGGTGCTTGCTGTCTGGAGGTGGACTGAAGAAATGTGTGAAATTGAACTACGCTTACTTCTCTTCCCACATAACTATTCGTGGATGTTAACGATGTTCATTGACTACCTATTAGTCCTTGACAAGGCATTCCTGGGACACTTTTAATACCTGCTCCTCTCTAATTATTGACCATCAAATGCGGAAAATTCTTTATTCATAGAAGTGTTTACATTACCTAACTCTTTCTATTTTCTCTTTATCTCTCTATCATCTATCTATCTATCTACCTATCTATCAATCTATCTCATCTCTCAAGCGGTCTTGCTATATAACCCAAGCTGGGCTTGAATTTGAACTCTTCTTATCTCAGTCTCCCTAGTTCTGGGGTTGTGCATGGTTTACCACCATGCCCAATTTCTGTTTTGTGTTTTTAAATATTTCTTATTAAAAATTTTCATTTATTTTACATACTGACCACAGTTCCCCCTCCCTCCTCTCCTTGAGTTCCCTTTCCTCACCTCCCTTCTACCCCCACCATCCACTCTTCCTCCATCTCCATTCAAAGGGGCAGACCTCTCATGGGAGTCAACAAAGCATGGCACATCAGGTTGAGGCAGGACTAAACCCTCTCCCTGCATCAAGGTTGGCTGAGGCAACCCAGGATGGGGAATAGGTTCCCCAAAGCCAGCTCATGTACCAGGAACAGGTCCTGATCCCACTGCTAGGAGCCTTATAAACAGACCAAGCTACACAATTAGCACCCACATGCAAAGGGCCTAAGTTGGTCCCATGCAGGCTCCCTAGCTGTCAGTCCAGAGTCACTGATTTCCCAGGAGCTCAGGTCAGCTGTCTCTGTGGGTTCCCTGGCATGACCTTGACCTCCCTGGCTCCTACAATCCTTCCTCTGTCTCTTCAACAGGACTCCCAGAGCTCAGCCCAGTGCTTGGCTGTGCATCTGCTTCTAGCAGTTACTAGATGTAGGTTCTATGATGACAATTAGGGTATTCACCAATCTGATTACAGGAGAAGGACAGTTCAGGCACCCTCTCCACTATTTCTAGGAGTCTTGGCTGGGGTCATCCTTGTGGATTCCTGGGAATTTCCCTAGCACCAGGTTTCTCCCTAACCTCAAAATGCTCCCCCATCAAGATATCTCTTTCATTATTCTTCCTGTCCATTCACCCCCAAAACCTGATCCTTCATGTTCCTATACCTCCATCTCTGTGCCCCCCCCACTCCCATCCCCAGTTTACCCAGGAGATCTCTTCTATTTCCCCTTTTGTAGGGAAATCCATGCTTCTCTCTTGGGGCCCTCCTTGTTTCCTAGGTTTTCTGGGGCTGTGGATTGTAGCCTGGTTATCCTTTACTTTACAGCTAATATCCACTTATGAGTGAGTACATCTGTTTTATTCTTATTATAGCCTGCTTTGTAGTTTAACCTATACAATCATCTTTCCAATGATCTCCCCATTTTGAGATTCTTTATGCTTTCCAACCATTTTCACCATCATCTTTCCAGGATAGCACTCCCTTTAATTTCATCTGCACCCCAACCTCCCTCACTTTATAAACAATTGCAGTTAGACTGAATAATAGTGTATCATTTAGCTGGACCACACTCTTTAAAAAAGTGGAGGCAGTGGATTTAAATTTACACAACCTGATTAATTTCTGCTTGCTACTCTATATATACTCTGCCAGTAGAATAATGTCCAAACTCCTTAATCTTTCTAGACTCTGTCTTGTTTAAATCCTGTCAAGTTAGCATTTCACCCCCATACTCAAAACTGCCAACACATAATCCCTTAAAGAGACATTCATCCAGTCTTTGCATAAATGGCATAGCACATGTAAAAGATTCTGTAAAGTTGTTAACTCCCACAGGCTGTAGGAAAAGGCTGTGTTGGTGGTAACTCTGACCTTAAAAACAGTGGAGAGTAGAGAACCAACATTGTTCAAAATCTGACTAAGATTCTGAGTCTTCAGGAATTGAAGTAGATGAGTAGAAAAATAGACAGTTTTTGAGTAAGGGTGAGGCGGCAAATCCAGCAGAGTATGAGGAACTCATTCAAATTAGTGGGAAGACTGAGCAATGGTTCAGACCCAAGCTTGGTCCCCACTATCTATTTGACACCCTCTTCTGGCCTCTGTGGGCCCTGTATTTAAATAGACCCCCCCCACACACACAAATCTTCAAAGTTAGTTGTGCTTGAAGCTGTCTTGAGGTTGTTAAGCAATAGCTCATGGAAAGAAATAAGCCTAAATATATTTGTTTTGGTTTCATTCACATTCTAACTGCGTGTATGTTTATTTAGATAAGATAAGTTGTTAGTGTTTAAAAAGATGAATTTTCATACAAAGTCAGTGTTTTGTTCTTTCTCTTGTGTTCTCTGTATGTATATGTAGTGTATATATGTGTTCATTTAGATATGTGTATATGCTTCTTTGTGTGTGGAGGCCAGATGTTGGCATTACATATCTTCCATGGTTGCTGCCCACCTTATTTTTTGAGACATTATCTTTCATTGATTCTAGAGTTTATTAACTGGGCTGGACTGGCTGACCAATGGGCTTCAGGGAGTTGCCTATCTTTGCCCTCTCAGCACTGGAACTATAGCTGTGTGCCACCACACTTGTTTTTTTTTTTTTTTTTTTTTTTACATGGATACTGGGGATCCAAACCCAGGTCCTCATGTTTGTGAAGCAGACGCTTTACTTGCTGGACCATCTCACCAACTTCTCAGAATCAGGGCTCTAAGATTCTCTAAAGATTGTAAAGTTTTGCAGCACAGGATACCCATTCCCATGAGACAAGGGTCAACAGGGACTGATGAGAAAGTGACTAGCTGGATTTACTTTTGTATATTATTTACCTAATTCTTTAGGCATCAAGCTCTACTGCTAGACTAGTGCAGTAGAACAGCATTAGAAATATGGATAATTGAGTAACAATAGAGAGATAGAGGGAGGGGAGGAGGGAGGGAGGGAGAGAGGGTTGAGAGGGGGTTGAGAGGGGGAATGAGTAAGGGAATTTGTTTATGCTTGTAATGTTCATTATGGCTCATCTTGGGGAAACTTACAGTGAGTTCTATTCAATATGTCTTCTAGATTGAGAGCTCTCTCCACTCTTCAGTGCTCTCAGCCTTGGTTCCCTTCATGATGTAGTTGCGTGTGCTATTCTTGATTACTTAATGAATAGGGCTCTAGTGACTGTTCCACTGGGGAGAAAACTAAGCTGAACAAATCAGAAATGACAAGTAAGAAAGAACATTATGAACGTTAGAAGAAAATTTAGCAAAGTTGTTTCAGAGAAGGAAACTTAATGCTCAAGACTTAGATCCTGGGGTCATCGAAAAAAGGCACATCTAAATATATAAAAGTAAGACATAGCTGGGTGTGGTATCCCATTCCTTTAATTAGGTGGAGGCAGGTAGATCTCTGTGAGTCTGAGGCCAGCCTGGTTTATACAGTAAGTTCTAGGACTGGTGAAATTACACTGTAACTTGAATTCTAATAGATCTTTCAGGAGCAATTTGTAATCCCCCAAAAGGCAAAATTTTCTTTACTTCTTCAAACATTCTTTCTAAAGTATGTACATTTGAATCAGCTAGTAAAATGTTGTCCATATAATGATAAACTATATATTGAAAAAATTGTTTACATATTACTTCCAATGACTATTGTATAAAATACTGGCACAGGGTTGGGCTATTTAACATTTCCTGTAGGAGAATCATCCATTGATATCTCTTAACAGGCTGAGAATTATTATAAGTAGGCACTGTGAAGGCAATTTTTTCTCTGTCTTTTTCTTATAAGGATATTGAAAAGAAACAGTCTTTTAAATTGATAACTATAAGAGGCCATCCTTTAGGTAACAGAGAAGGCAAAGGAATTCCAGATTGTAGAGTGCCCATTGGCTGAATTACCTTGTTAACAGCTCTTAGATCTGTTACCATTTTCCACTTACCAGATTTCTTTTTAATAACAAATACAGGAGCCAGGCGGTGGTGGCACATGCCTTTAATCCCAGCCCTTGGGAGGCAGACGCAGGCAGATCTTTGTGAGTTCAAGGCCAGCCTGGTCTACAGAGCGAGATCCAGGAAAGGTGCAACGCTACACAGAGAAACCCTGTCTTGAAAAACCCCAAAAAAACCCAAACCAAAAATAAACAAAACAAAACAAAAAACAAACAAACCAACAAAACAAAACAAAAACAAACAAACAAACAAAAAACAAATACAGGAGAATTCCAAGGGCTGGTCGATTCTTCAATATGCTGAGCATTTAACTGCTCTTGTACCAGCTGTACTAAGGCCTGCAGTTTCTCTGTTGTTAAAGACCATTGCTGAACCCATACAGGCTTGTCTGTTAACCATTTTAAAGGTAGGGCTGTTGGTGCCTTTGAAAGACCAACAGCTATTGTGCCCTGTTTCTTGTGCAATCTGGATGGTTGGTGACTATTCTTTATAATACCTTCTAACACTTTCCCCAGAAACATATGTTAGTTTATGGCTTGTTTCTGAGATTGGAGGAATATTAATTTGAGTATTCCATTGCTGTAACAAATCATGGCCCCATAGATTCATAGCTATATTAGCCACATATGGCTTCAATTTTCCTCTCTATCCTTCTGGCCCTATACACTTGACCCCTCTTGTGGTCTGTTTCACTTGAGATAATGTTCTAATCCCTAAAACCTGAACATTTACTTCCTGAAGAGGCCAATTTGGATGCCAAAAATCTGGTGCAATTATTGTTGCATCCACACCTGTCTCTACAAGACCTTCAATGAGAATGTCATTTATTTGTATTTTTAATTTTGGTCTTTGTTCATTTATAGAAGTATGCCAAATATAGAAGTATGCCAAAAAATTTGCCTTATAGTTTCTCCTAAATTTTTTGTTCTCTCTTCTATAGCTGGTCTATCATCCAGAGCTGTATGGTATTTTACAATAAGCATTAGGTTCTTTAATTGCTCTGGGAAGGAATTTCTTCCATGATGACAGGAAAGGACTGAACACCATTTGACTGGAGGCCTGAAAGAGGCCCCTCAGGGAGTTTCCCAATGGCAAAGGCAAGGGATTACCTTGTCTGTCCCCTGTTGATTCAATGTCTGCCTTTGCCACACCTTCTTCATAATCCAAAAGGGAGGGGCATTCTGTTGGGATTATTCCTTGAAAAAACATTGTTTCTAGGAATGCCCTGTTTACAGTCCCCTTTTAGATGACCTTGTTTTACTGCAGTTGAAACATTTGACATTACTATTTTTCTTCAAACCTCTGGAAATCATCTCTGCTATCCAAGCACCATCATGATCATGAGACTCAATATTTATTGTGTCTTGGATCCATACCTCCAAGGGTGCTGATCTTGCCTTTAACAATCTAATTACCCTTTTGAATTGTGCATTAGCATTTTCAAAAGCCAGAGATTCAATTATTAGTTGTCTAGCTTCTGAATTTGGTATCATTCTATTTACTGCTGAAGTCAGTTTTTGTAAGAAATCAGTGAAAGTTTCTTTTGGGCCCTGTATAACTTTAGTAAATGACTCAATTTTCTTGCCTACTTCTTCAATTCTGTCCCAAGCATTCAAGGCTGCCATGGGGCACAAAGCTAGGGTATGATCATCATATAAAGATTGTTTTTGTGTATCAGCATAATCACCTTCTCCAAGAAGTTGATCTTGAGAGATTTCAAGACCTCTAGCCCTAATTCATTGTTCAATGGCCTTAGCATCATCCTTCCACCAGGTCCTCCATTGTAATTGGGGACCTGCCTCTAAGACTGCTGTAACCAAATCTCTCTAGTCTTGAGGCATAATTCTAATACAAGTTGACCATGAGTTTAACATCTGCTTCATAAAAGATGAGTGGATGCCATATGGGACTATTGTTTCTTTAAAGTTCCTTAAATATAACATTGGCGAAGGAGTCCAATCAGCTCATACACAGCCTTGAGGATATCTATCATTTGGCAGTTCCTGCAAGGTTACTGGATAAATTAAGCTTGGCTGTTTGAAAGCCTTAGGCTGTTTCTCTGTAACCTTATAATGCAATACTGAGATTGGTTCTCCTTTAAGTTCTTCTGTCTGGGTCTGAACTTTTATCTTGGCATTCATATTAACCAACTTTTTTAATGATAAAACAAAAAATGATCAAACAAATAATACTTATAATTGACATTACATAAGTCCCATATACACTAATTACTCTCTCATTTAATTGTTCCGTTTTCATATCATCATCATATTATAAAACAGAGACTAAACTCCCTCCATTGTAAAAATTTAATGTGAGAAAAAAAACTTTCCTTTAAATAATTCCTCCCTTTAAGAAATCTTAATTGACTCACCAAATCTCTTGACAGTGATGGTTCAGATAACGGTGTGGCAGCAGCCCAAGGAGGGGGCCCAAGGAAAGCCAAAACCCACTGGGAGAGGAAAGAAGCAAAAAAGCCAGATGTCCATATGGGGGAGCATGCAGTAGTGGCTAACTCTTGTGGTTTTTGGAACCCCCAAACCTATGATGTTTGCTGCAGAGAGGATGCAACAAAAACTTAGCTGGTGGGAAAACACTCTTGCCCACGTGGGGTGAGACTCCAGCCACATGCAACTCGGGCCTGAGTTGGGGACTGCAAGGTCACAGGCAAGTGGCTTCTTTGTGAATTCATGCCCCAAAAGTTGGATGCCAGATGTAACTTGAATTCTAATAGATTTTTCTAATAAAAAAAACCTGAAGCCAGATATTGGGGTAAATGCTGAAAGATCAGAGAGACAAAGGACCCACATTAGGCACCAGATATAACATGAATTCTAAAAGGTTTTTATAATAAAACACCCAGAGCCAGATATTGAGGTAAATGTTGAAAGATCAGAGAGACAAAGGAACAAGCCACTGCCACGTCTTACCTCTAGGACTCCTCAGCCTGAAAAGCCTTTAGTTCCTGTCTCTTCACACCTTATATGCCTTTCTCCACCCAGCTATTAAAAGCATGTGTGCTTCTCAAGTACTGAGATTAAAGGTGTGTGCCCCCACTGCTTGGCTCTGTTTCCGCTCCTAGACTGAATCAATCTCATGTAGTCCAGGGTGGCTTTGAACACACAGAGATCGATACAGACCTCTGCCTCCTGAGTGCTAGGATTAAAGGTATGTGCCACCATTGCCAGGTATCTATGTTTAATCTAGTGGCTTGTTCTGTCCTCTGATCTTCAGGCAAAGTTTATTAGGGTACACAATATATCACCCCACTAGAAAGTAAGTCTCTGTCTCAAAAAAATTACAAAAAGGCAAAAAATAAAGAAAATACATCATTACAAATGATACTGTAAGCTAAGTTAAAAAAAAGTTCCATGGAAAGAAGGATTTTTGTTATGCACAGATTTAAAAGAATCCTCTCGAATATAAAAAGAACATAAACAAATGGATAAGAAAATGACCAATTTAATTTTTTTATCTTTAATTTAACAAATTGTGTGTATTTAAACAAAAACAACTATCAACATCAGGGTAGAGAAGAAGCACAGGTAATGAATGCACATGGAAATCCATTGAGATTCAATCAACAGTAACCCATCAGTACTCTTTTTTTTTTCTTTCTTTCTTTCTTTCTTTCTTTCTTTCTTTCTTTCTTTCTTTCTTTCTTTCTTTCTTTCTTTCTCTTTCTTTCTTTTTCTTTCTTTCTCTTTCTTTCTTCCTTCCTTCCTTTTTTTCTTTCTTTCTATCTCCCTTCCTTTCTTTCTTTCTCCTTCCTTCCTTCTTTCCTTCCTCCCTTCCTTTTTTTTTTGAGATAGGATCTCACTGTGTGTTTCTGGCTGTCCTAGACCTCACTATGTAGACCAGGCTGGCCTCAAACTCATAGAGATCCACCTGCCTCTGCCTTCCAAGTGCTGGGATTAAAGGCATCTACCACCATACCTGGCTACATTTTGCTTTTCAACTCTCAAAATTTAAAAAGCAAATGGTAAAACACTTATATTCTGGTGAGAATCCAGGGAGATGCCACTCTCATTCATTGGTGATGGGGTCATAAACTGCTACAGCTTTTTGGAAAGCAATGTGATGGAGTGTGCTAAGGTGCATACACAATTCATGACCCTGAAATTCTACTTCCCATAATTTGTTATATAGAAATGAAAGCACTAGTGCATAAAGGATATGATATTTGTACAAGGATGTTTACTATAGCCGTGTAAGGAATGGTAAACAACTGGGATGTCCATCAGAGGGAATGTGGCATAACAGTTCCTTAGTCTACCCTTAGATTTTTACACTGTGGAGTGTTTTATATAATATTAAGTGAGAGATATGAAATGCTGTTGGAGATGGATAAATTTCAGATAGGTAGACATAGCTATTACTGTCATCTTAAATGTTCTTAAATATCCTAATACTTTAACTTACTTTTTTTTTTTTTTGCTTGTCAACATCAGGGTAGAGAAGAAGCACAGGTAATGAATGCACATGGAAATCCATTGAGATTCAATCAACAGTAACCCATCAGTACTCTTTGCATAAAACCATTAGAAAATCCCCTAAATATGCTATGTATCTTGGGTTACATACAAAGTAGTATTCTGGATTTGAACAGGGATATAAACCAATCTATAACAGGAGATGTCAGGTATCCATCCACACATCCATCCATCCATCCATCCATCCATCCATCCATCCATCCATCCATCCACACACCAACCCACCCATCTGTCCATCCAGTCAGCCTGTCCATCTATCAATTTATCCATCCATCCACCTATCCATCCATCCATCTGTCCACCCATATATCCATCAATCCATCCATCCAATATTTACTGGGCATGTATTATTTCCTGTTAGACTCTGGATGGATGATGAGTAGTTAAGGGTATACAAGATAAATAAACATTTTTTTTGTCTTATCGATTTTCTAGTGACAGAAGACAGACAAGAACTGGTTGACACTAAATGCATAATAATTTAATTTTAATAGTAAGTACTAAAGAGAAAATCAGAAGGGTCTGAAAAACAAGATTGTCTTGAAGCCAAGAGGCAAGAATTTTTGAGCACAGCTGTTAAATTGGAGGTCTAGAAAACAGGAAGTCAGACAGATTAGAAGGAACAATGAGATCTCAGGTGACACAGTGACTGGACAGATGAGAAGGAAAAATTACCCTCAATCCCTCTTTCAGCTTCTATCAAGGGAGAAATTTCTCCCAGGATCTTGGCCAATAGGTCAGTGAGGCCACTTTGGACTGAGAAAAGACAATAGGAAAGGTTTTCTTTCCTAACAGCACCAGGTTTGCTACAGATCTGGCAGCTTCTCGTAATTTCCTTAATTTCAAAGAAAGTAGTGGATCAAAGGTCATGTCTGATTATTGCACAAAAGTGAAAACAAATTCCTCTTTGGGCGTATGTCACAGTGAAGCCCCTTACAAATTCTTCACTGGAGTTACAGACTTCAGCACAATGCTTAGGCAGATGATTGAACTACAGCAACAAATTAGGGGCAATTAAATGTTTTCTACTCTCCTGCACACCCGAAACCAAAGCTGTGAAAAAAGGGCGTAGCGCAGGCAATTAATTGCCAAGAAATATTTAATAACCTCGCCTCTGCTACATTAAACACGAGGCATGAGATCTTCGTTCCAACTTAATCATGAAGTACCCTGAAGCCACGGGCAAGTTTCAGCAGCACACTAAAGGAAAAACCCCAAACTCAGAGCTTATTTAACTTGCAACGCTTGCCACTCCACCTCACACCTGAATTCTTTATCCTTTGGGCACACATAATATAACCACAATGAACTGTAGTAACATCTACTTTATAGACAGAACTTTCATCTACCCACAGTTTCCTGTCCTTTGTAAAACCATTTGGCTGTCTCAGAATGACAGTAGCCCATCTTCTCTCTTTGTAGCCTCTTTGTAGTCCAGGACCGTGCTGAATTCAGGAAAGAGGTTATTTTATGCCATCATTTTGCTTTAATAACAGAGCAGAAACCCCTTTAATGTTAACATTCACTAGCAAACAACGTTGTTTAAAAGTATAGAGGATATTTAACACAGCATGGGCTTATGTCCGAATGAACTCGTCCTGAGGTTAAAAGAGATGTATGCATTTCATACATGGGGCATTGCTTAGCTCAGCTTATTATTAGTTTTTTCCTTTGTTGGTGCTGGGATTGGACCTAGGGCTTCACAAATACTAAATATGGTCTTTGTCACTGGGGTATGTCCCCAACCCAAGACTAGTTCACTTTCAGTATCCTCAGAACACTTAGGCTCACTTACAGCTGAGCAAAGTCATTCAACACAAAGTCCATTTTATAATAAAGTTTCAAATATCTCCTACATCTTATTGAATCTATTTAAAGTGGTAGTATTGGATGTGGGGTTGCTTTTGCGCCATCATAAACTTGAGGAAGCTTTATCTCAAGTAGCGCTACCAGTACTGACTCTTGTGCTGCCTGGAAACTTGTAAAATATGGATATATTTTACCAGTGTTCTCTCCTCGGCCCACTCCATCTATAGAGCATATTTGTGACAGGTGGTATTGAGATAAAGCCCATACTAAAAAAATACAAAAAACGTGACAGGATGGGGGATAAATATCTAAAAATGTGGCCTGATGGAGGATAAATGGCTGTTATTGTTGTCAAGATTTGGAAAGGTAGATCTCATTGACTGCATTTTCCATACGGATGACAGTGGGCATGAGTCTGATATTTGCGTTTAAGGAAGTGTTCACCACACCATGGTTGGGCCATTAGTTCTGTTGGTCTAACTCTTGATAGAAAGGAGGCTGATGGAGACTTCTAAAGTTGGAGAAAATGTTTAAGATTGATTGTGGTCATTCTGCTCAGAACAGAATGTTTCAAATGGAAGGTAAGCATACGGTGTCCAGGGTACAAGAAGGCTTCTTGCTTGTGTCTCTATGAGGGAAGGCAAGTTCATTTAACAGTTCAGTGAAGTGTATTATGGGAAGAGACATGTAGAGGGCTATTTCCATTTGCCACTGAGATTTGAATTACTTTTGAATTTCCATGAGTAAGGGCAGAAGGACAAACTCCCTGGAGACTTGAATGGTTCTCAGTGCATACACTGTAACATTGGCAGTTTTGTGGTGTAAAGATCAGCGATAATCATGCTGGGTTCAATTCTTGCTGTAGCTGCCTCCTTTGAGGTTACTGACTCCCAAATCCTGAGTGGTTTATTAATTGCCTGGGAATTTCTTTAAGAGCAAAGGATCCTTGCTCTGCTTTCAGAAATTTTGATGGATGTGGGAGGTTTGGGATAAGGCATGGAAGTTAACAGTGTACAAACAAAAACAAAAAACAAAACAAAATGGAAATCCCCAGGTGACTCTGATGCTTTGTACTGTCAGGTTGCTGAAGCCATCACTCTCGTCTCAGTAACTAGCCTTTTTTTGGAGTTGAACCCTGACCTTGTCCTCATTAAGTACCACACACTGGATACTGCTGCTAACTGGTTCCATTTGGGAATATATAACCTTGTCTCTGATCTTGTTAGAGGGCACTGATGTAAGAAAATAACCCCTAATACTATTGGAAACATACCTCGATGTGTGATTTTAATATAGTCCTTTAGGTTCCCCTATACAATTTCAAAAAGTGCTTTATTCTTCAAGAGAATATCTACATTTGAGTAAAGAAGAAAGGAAAACCTAGCATATATATATATATATATATATATATATATATATATATATATATATATGCCCTACCAGTCTCCCTAAAGCTTTTTCTCAGTAGGAATGGTTTCACACCTTTTAATGACCCTCTTAAAAAATATGAATTTAAATCATTTTTTCCAAGCAGGAATTACACACCTTTTAATGAATTCGCATAACTGTTAGAAATAAATATAATTTTCTTTTATCTTTTAATCACCCCTAGCTTAGGATGAGGGCAAACAGGTCCTAAACAAAAGCTCTGTGTGTGTATGTGTGTGAAAATAAAGTTATTAAAAACTCTTTCCCGCCCTTCCCGAAAGGCAGGTTTCACAAAACTGGGAGACTCCTCACTGTTTTGCAGCAACACTTATTCTGTGCATCAGGCTTGCTTTAGTATTTCTTATGAATATTCTAAGTGGAAAAAAATAGACAAACAGCAAAATGAATTTGTCTCAACATAATGCTGGAGAAAAAAGATAATGGGGTGTGGGCAGTGTCAAGAAAAAAAGCAAAAAACAAACCAAAACTTAAGACTCTGTTCCTTAAAGAGGACAGAGGGTTTTAATGGGCCAATTGAGTTATCTTGGTCTACTGAGAATCCACTGATCGAATGCCTTACTGAGTAATATCTCCAGGAGGTTGAAAGAGAAACTCTGCAGAGAATGTGGGCGCTCAGGAAAGCTTTCTACTCAGTGAAGCTGAGAACAGCCCCATCTGTGGATGGAAGCGGTGCACGCTGATTAGCTTCGGCTCTGGAGAGGTAAGCAAATGTTACACCCTGGACCACTAGTTCACAAACACAGTGTGCACAGAACCCTCCCCACCCTGGCCCCGCCTCAATGATAGTGTGAAAATGCTGGTCCCTGGATGCCACCTACATGATCCCAGTTCACTGGGCCTGGAAACAAAGCAAGCTAGGATTTTCATTATCCAATCTTGTAGCTTAGATCACGTCTTGAACTCACTATTCTAGATAATACACTTGGTGAAAATGAACTCACGTTTCAAAAGCAAATCCATCCCTTATTTGTGCACGGAATGACATAGGGCATATGGAAACTTTAGAAAGTCAGAAAGAAAAAAGGAAATCTGTTCAAGTGTCATTAATTTCAGCAATCTGTGGCATCAACTAGCAGCTCTCTGTTCTCAAATTGCAGTGACTTTCCCTCTGTGTGCTTCCTGAAGCCAGAAGAGGGTGTTGGGTCCCTTGGGACTGGAGTTACAGATGGTTGGGAGCTGTTATGTGGGTGCTGGGAATTAAACTCAGATCTCCTGGAAGAGCAGCCAGTGCTCTTAACCACTGAGTCATCTCACCAGCTCCTCATTTCCTTCTTATATTTCCATTTGTAACCAGTTGCTTTGGCTTTTCAAATCTCCAGAGTAGTCTCTGAAGCTGTCCAGGACGGGCAGGAGGAGGTCCTTTCATGGACTGCAGCACCAACTTTGAAATGCTGAGTCTCGTTCGACTCTGCCCTGAACTCACCAAGTGCTCACCACCACCTTACCACTTGGCCTCTTCTGGGACTCCCACAACTCAAGTTAGAGTTGACAGCGGCCTCTGGTTTATGAGCCTCCAGAGCCCACGGTAAGGCCCCAGACAGTTCTTCTGGCTGGTCAGACTCCATGGTGCCTTCTTGCCTAAGCCATCATGGCTATGACTCACGTTTACCAAGTCTAGCCTAAACTGGGATTATTTCACTCATGGGGCACATCTGCCTTCCCCGGACATTTTTTTTTTTTTAAATCATCATCAGAATCCTCTGCTTTCAAACATTATTGATGAACCAGAGAAGTATCAAATTGAGCTTGGCAAGTTAGTCAACTTCCAAGAGTCCACGCTGATCAATGCCGACCATGGAGAGCACTGGAAAATTACAAAGTGACCCTACACAGGAAATGTGGGGGGACTGCCATGGACTCCAACCAGGACAGCAACAGAAACACTGAAAACCCAAAGGCACAGAAGGAATGTTGTGTGTTTGGAAAAACTTGGTTGTGAGGGTCACGTAACTTGCCTTACATGTGAGTGTGACGACCTCTTCCTTCCCTTCTTTGTGTCCATAGGTCTTGTATGTGACTAGTCAGGCTTATAATTTAGCCCCATAATTTGATCCATGTTTTCTCTGTGGAAATTAATATAGTTTCAATGAGCAATTAAATTTCTTAGATGAAAAGAAAATTAAGTTTTTCCTTTTCTTTCTTCCTTCCTTCCTTCCTTTCTTCCTTCCTTCCTTCTTTCCTTCCTTCCTTCCTTCCTTCCTTCCTTCCTTCCT
>CABHPR010119745.1:0-18388 GCA_902168415.1 Peromyscus melanophrys
ACACACACACACACACACACACACACACACAAATCTGCAGGGAACCATGACCAGGCCTAACAGTGACTTTGAAACCTTCAAAAAGATGAAGATGATGAGACACAATGACGATTCCACCTGAACTATGATAAAGCCATTAAGCTGATTAACACACAAAAGATCTGCTTTGGACTACAAACTACTCAGGACAATTTCAAGATGGCTAGCTGAGATAATCCAGCCTCACAGACTACTCGAACAAGGACTTGAGACAAGCCCCGTACTTTTGCATTATGCAGAGGTTAGACAACAAATGATACAGCTGCTGTGGGATAATGCCCTTGTACACTGGTTTAATAAAACACTGATTGGCCAGTAGCCAGGCAGGAAGTATAGGCAGACAAAAAGTATTCTGGGAAGAGGAAGGGCAGAGTCAGGAGTCACCAGCCAGACACAGAGGAGGCAAGATGACAAGGCAGAACTGAGAAAAGATACCAAGCCACATGGCTAAACATAAATAAGAATTATTGGTAAGAGCTAGTCAGTAATAAGCCTCTGTGTGTTTACTTGGGTCTGAGCAGCTGCAGGACTGGGTGGGACACAGGAATACTTCTAGCCACATATAGCAAACTCTCTCAGGACTTGACAATTAACCCCAAAACTTTCTTTTCAGGATTTCCTAAAGATGCCTTCACCCCCAGACAGCAAGAAGTAATTTTAAGAAAACAACACCCACATTTCCAAGAGGTGGGGTGGGTTGTTTTTGTTTGCTTGATTTATGGATATTGTCATTGTTTAAGATGGTTGGTTACAAGTTGTTAATTGTTAATGGTCAGAAAAAAAAGCTAAACAAAGGAGATTTGGTTCAAGATTCTTGTATAAAAAGAGAGAGAGAGAGAAAGAAAAAAGAGGATATAGATAAGAGATAGATTATTGAATCTACTCTAAAAAAAAGATATAGAAATAACAGAATAAAAGGGTAGATTATTGAATCTACTCTGAAAAGGAAAAAGGGAAGATATAGAAATAATAAGATAAAAGGTAGATTTTTGAATCTACTCAGAAAATAAAAAAAGAGAATATAGATATAAGATAAAAAGATAGATTATTGCATCTACTTTTAAAAATGAACTACTTGACTTAAATAGGAGAAGTAATGAAATTTTTTGTCTGAATTTGTCAAATGTTAATGGACTAGACATTGTTAATGTATATAATGGAGTTTTTTGTCTGAATCTGTCAAATGTTAATGGACTAGACATTGTTAATGTAATTCTTGACTGTATATATCATATATACTTACTGTATATACTTTTTCTTGTATCAGTTATAACTTATTAAATTTTAAACAAAAAAAGGAAATATGGTTGATATATTGTGCACCTCAATAAACTCATCTGGGGTCAGAGAACAGAATAGCCACTAGATAGAAATAGAAGCCAGGCATGGTGGCATACACACCTTTAATCCCAGGACTTGAGATCTCATGTCCTGCTTGGGAAAGACACACGTCTTTAATCCCAGGAAATGATGGCAGGAAGCAGAAAGGTATATAAGGCATAAGGACTAGAGGTCCTTTTAAGCTTTTAGGCTTTTAGCAGCAGTTCAGCTGAGATCCAACTGGGTGAGGCTTTCAGTCTGAGGAAACAAGATCAGCTGAGAAATTGGCAAGGTGAGGTTGGATGTGGCTTGTTCTGTTTCTTGGATTTTTCATGGTTCACCCCAATACGTGGCTCCAGTTTTTTTTTTTTTTATTAATAAGACCTTGTAAGATTCTTGTTACACATCCCCTGTTCCCTCCCCTGTGTTGCACCCCCACCCCTAGTTTACTCATAGAAATCTCATCTATTTCCCCTCCCAAGGCAATCCATGTGTCCCTCTTAGGATCCTCCTTGTTAGCTAGCTTCTCTAGAGCTGTGAGTTGTTGTCTGGTTAACCTTTGCTTTATATCTAGTATCCATTTATGAGTGAGTACATACTGTGTTTGTCTTTCTGACTCTGGGTTACCTCACTCAGGATGATATGTTTTAGTTCCATCCATTTGCCTACAAATGAACAGATCTATCTGTACTTTTGCCCTACCTTGTTCCTTCACTCCTTATGAAAGATGTACTCCAGAGGTCTTGACCAGCAAACTTCTGTTATCCTCCTCTTTGATTATGGCCAGGATCAGTTAACTGAAGGTCACTTGTCACTGCCAGTCAGCCAAGTCTCTTTCCCATGATGTCACTGATCCCCCAATTACTCCTTAATTAGGAAAATATGAGCCCCTTGCCTCAAACCACTGGTGCCTCATATCTTTAAATTTTTTTCTTCTTTCTTTTGGTCTCCTTTCCTCCCCAAAACATAAAGTTGTACAATCATACTTTATACTAGGGAACTTTTATATCTACAAACTATATCCCATGGACCAAATCCAGCTTGCAGCCCACACTTATAATCTTGGAGTTAAGGACAAGGTTTATATTTATAAATGGTTACAATTAAAATGATTGGGTGAATGAATTTTGTGGGTATATTCTCTAATATTCTCAGGAGTAATGGTATTGGGGGGTTATCTGTGCAATTCAATAATGTGACCTTTCTCATCAGTCATCTCACCCTAGAGAAGCATGCCTTGATATCTTTTTCTCTTCCTATGTATAAGCAACTCATGGCTAAAACACAGAAACTGAAAAAGAAATCTGTGCTACAAATAGCAACTATCAATTTTTGAATAATTATTATGTACCAGGCACTTAAAAGCATAATCTTATTTGATCCTCTCAAGAACTCCACAAGGTATTATTCATATATTAGCAATGAAAAAATAAGATTCTGAGAGGTTAATTGCTCAAATTCACAGAGAAGGTAAAGTGTCAGAGCTCCAGCTGGGGCCTTTAGAGATACAAACCTCATCTTTCTTCCACTGTGCTGAGTGAGATAATGACAAAGAATGTCTTCAGGGTCAGGCATATTAGTTAATAGTTGATTGTGGAGGAACCATTAGATGAGTCAAATTAAGTTTCGATAGAGTACTTATCATCACCTCAAAGGATTAAAAGGGTATTGTCCTCCACCATGAGTCACAGTGGCTAAGAAGCCTGTGTATTGGAAAATAATCCAGATTTATCAAACAGGGCTACATGTAGGGGTTATTTTGAATACAACAAATGCATAAGTAACTTCTTAGCTCCCATATGACTGCAAACTAAGACAGTCAAGTGTGTTACAGAACCTTTGCTTTTTCTCTTTGTTTAGTTTTTGAGACAACGTTTCTCTGTGTAACAGTGTAACAGCCCTAGCTGTCCTGCAACTAGCCCTGTAAACTAGACTGGCTTTGAACTCAAGGAGATCTGTCTGCCTCTGCCTCCTGAGTGCTGGGATTAAAGGCGTGCACCACCACTGCCCAGCAGAACCTTATTTTATAGCTGTAAAAACACAATGATTTCACTGGAAGATCTCCCTTACTTCCTCCAAAACCTAGAGGTTGTTTAACTGATAAAACAGAACAAACCAAAGAATCAGCAACTTACCAATCAAAATTGAATTCAGTTAAAATTATTTTAAACTAATAACTGAGTAGTTTTTTGCTTTTTACAGGAAAAACACAGTTCTCCTTTATTCTAGCCTAAGGTTTTCTGATAGGACTAATCAGTTCCAATAAAGAAATTCACATACAAAAAAGGAGGCAGTTCTCACATGTAGTTAAAAATTCCCAAGCACGACACAGTTTCATACTTGCATAAATATTCTCTTTAAAGGCTCTATCATCAAAATGACAGAAAAACACATTTTTCTAGTTTTCAGTGTTCCTTCTGAATGGCCTCTCATGCTTCCACTATCTCTAAGGATTTTTAGATTATCTGCAAATTCATAAGGTGTCCAAAGCTGTTGGCATCCTACTGATTCAGATTCAACTTTTTGCTTGACCCTTTTGGGTGTTTAGCGTGAGTAACTCAGTATCCTCACAGAGCTTGATCTGATTGTATTTCTTTATAGGTTTACATGTGGCTTCAAAAGACTGATACTCTATTTGAAAATGAGAGCATGTCCCTGCATCTGTTTCCCAGTATTGATTTCTGCTTAAGTACACAGATACCACTGCAGCTGGATGGTGGAGGGAATCAGGATATTCTACATGTTCTCACGATTTTCTCTTAACACTTATTGTGTGCTTACTGCTTCAGACAAATGTTCATTTAATATTCATAACTCTATTAAATTCCATTAAATAAATATTATTGTCCTTACATGTACAAAAGAAGCAACCATCCAAAGGACAATGAGATGAGATAAAGACTCAGGCTCATTCAGTAATATGCCTCAGATCTGTGTGCAAATTCAGCCATTCTGATAATACAGCTTGTTTCATCATAAAACTGTCATCTTTCTAGTAATCATTTCTGTGTATTAACCTTCTTTGATAAAAAGGTTTTCAGCACTTTTATTTTCTGGGTGAGCAGAATACTCTCATAAATATTATCCTTAGTAATGCATGATCTGTTGTCCCCAGAAGTGAACATAGATGGAGTGACCAAATGTCTGGAGACACATCTACAAATTTACAAGGGAAATTTTCATTCACACACAACATTGCTTTCTAAACTTCATGTTAATTTCTAAGTCTTGTATGGTTGTTTTAACTTATGTCTTTAAAATATGAAAAAATACAGATGTGTATTTTTACACTGATAGTTTCTCTGTTATGTAATCCAAGGCCACAAAATACTATCTGAGTCATAGTACTATTTCACTAAATAGTTCTTTAATATAAAATAAACATTTAGGAAGATATTTTCACAGAGGAAAAACATTTTATCAACAATGGTTTTGTCTGGTTAGGATAAAGAGAACTACTCCCAACTTCAAACTAATAGAGTGAAATATTTTTAAAAATTGTATATTTACATTATTAAACATATATTTTAGAACTTATAACTCAGGAAATAATTCATAACAAAATCATTTAAGTCTGTTATGTTTTGTATATGTATTTTTGTGTCAATAATACCGAAATCAACTTTGTGCACTGAGGTATTCTTGACAATGGTATTGACTGGTGTGGATGTTTTTCAAGCCCATATGAGAGAAGAGGATATTAGAGACAAAGGAAGCTTTAAGAGTAAGTTCATTCCCCACATCAAAAAGTAAAATAATATTTGCTCAATGTGTTTCAATATTCCAACATTTTATGTATTGCTAGAAATAAGAAAATATATGTTATTGCATATGCAAACTATTTCAAAATCTTGGTATCACTGACTAAATCTAAATCTTGTCTGTAGGATGATTTTAATTATAGTGTAACATATTTTAAAACCTTGACCATCAATTTTCCTCCAGACTTCCTTAGCCCTCTTTCTGTCTGAGTCCCTAAGTATTTATAATTCACACAAAAAAAACTGCCACAAAGATCACACTAAATACATACTCATATACACACTAACCTATAAACACTAAAACACATATCCTTATAAGTGTGCATGTGCACACACACACACACACACACACACACACACACACACACACCTTGGAGCATTATTGTTAATATGTAGAAAGCATGCCTGACTGTATTATTGTTGTCTTTGCTAAGTACCATATCAAATCATCCTCTTAGAAACCCCAGGCACTACTGGAAAGAGTGCTTGCTGAAGAAATTATCTCCTTCTGCTGCTAGCGAAGAGCCTGCTCTTTCTTCTCTGTATGTAATCCTCATGCCCTTGTTTGAAATTTCTCATGAAAAATACAGCCTAACCCTAGTGTATTTCTCAATGGAGCATTTGTGTTTGTGTTTCCTTGGCCTAGTTTAACTCTTAGGAAAATCATAAAACATCTAAATGACTTTATTGTCTCTTCAGTTTCCTTATTTAGGAGACTTGGATTGTAGCTACTTCTACAGCGCTTCATTGTACTTGAGATTTACAGATGAATAAACAAAGACATTTCTAAAATGAATTAATTGGTTTTCTGGAATTTTTCTGTAGTGTTATTTTCTGTACTCATGAAAAATCTATTCAAGACAATATTTCACAACTGAGACATTGAAGTGTTCATATCAAAGAACTTTTGAACCACAAAGACAAAATGTAGGCACAATTACAGAATGGTACATTTCACTGATAAGGACGTTTCCATTTCACACCATGCACTAATTGTTTCCAAATCTATAAGCACTTCCTATAAAATTGTATCTAAACATCTAGATTCTTCTGACTTAGCAAACCAAAATTTTATATGGAAACATGACTGTAGGTAAAAGTGTGCTCAATGAACTTTACAACTCATAAATTTATGTTTATTATTGTATTAATACAAAATAATCATTATGAGGTTTAATGACAGAAAATTGAGTAGTATCATATTATTATCATTTAAAATTACACAGACACACACATGTGATACTCACAGATTTAACTGTTTTTGCTATGTTCATAGCAACCTGAAATTGAAAATTCTGTTCCTATTGCATGCTTTATACATGTTCATTTCAAAGACATAGTCTGCCTTTTACAATGTTTGGGGCTGCAAACTGATACACCCCTTATGAAAAACAATGTGGATATTCCTCAAAAAGCTGAACATCAATCTACAAGGTTCAGCTATAGGAATCTTGGACATACATCAGAAGATTTCTACATCTTACTACAAAGATAGTTGCTCATCTATATTCATTGCTACCGTATTCATTATAGGCAGAAATTGGAAACAGCCTAATTGACTAATTGAATGGAAAATAAAAACATAGTACATCGACATAATGAAATATTATTCAGCTGTTAAGAAAGTTGAAATTGCAAAATGTGCAGGTAAATGGATGAAACTAGAAACAATCTTCCTGAGTGAGGTTACCCAGACACAGAAAGACAAATGCTGAATGTTTTCCCTTATGTATGGATGTTATCTTTTAAGGTTTATATAAGTGTGTTTCAATCTAAATAATCTCAGAGGTTACAAAATGTTAAAAAGGGTTAGGAAGGGACCAGGGAGAGGACAGGATCCTAAAAGGAAGGTGAAATAGAGTATAGTATTACAAAGGGACAAAGGGGAACTAGAATAGGAGGATTACATTGGGAGGAGCAGAGGAAGGCAGCATGAAGGAGGGAATATGTGGAGGGAAAATCAACAATAAAGGCCTTTTGGAGGGCCATATGCAAACCTATTGCTGTTGAAGATTTCTAAAATACATACATATATGAAAAGAATTTAAATGGAGTTACCATATAATTCATGAGAATGCCCCAACTAGACATTTTATGCCACCAAGTGAAACACCCAGCGGCAGGCATGGGTTATATTTTGTTGAGTTCTTGGTCCAATGAGTCTCATCGACTCCTATACATCACAAGCTATTTATGAGAATGTTGGCTACTCTCCATAACCAGTTGCTGAAGACACGATCTTATTTATATCATTTAAAATGGAGAAATTGAACTGTTGCCCAGCTACAAGTTTTACCCTTACTGACTAGTGTTCATGGTGCTAACAGGTACTTTGCAGGCTACCTGAGAAAAAAAGTGACCATCAATTTCATCAGCTACAAACCCTATGATCTAAAGCCCGCCTCCAAAATATAGGGGTGCAATAGTGGTACAAATGTTATGGGAGTAAGCAATCACTTTTTGACTGGATTTATGCCTACTTTATAAGATGGAATCCATAGCTTACACTGCCAAAGTGGCGAAGAACCTGAGATCAAATAGTTCAAGGGCCCTGGGGGAAATTTTCCTACTACTATTGTACTAAAGGAGCATACCAATGAAATGACTTCTGTTGACATATATCTCTCTACTCATAAAGCAGAGCATTGTTAATCCCTTATCAGAAAAGCGTCTTCTTACAATAGATGGTAATTAACAAAATAGGCCCACAACTGAATAATGTGCAAAGAGTGAGAGTCTTTGGAACACTCTTCCCTAAATGTTAATATCTTTTCATCAATCCCTCAAGTCAAGGCTCATGGATCTAGACAGAAGAGAAGATGAAAAAAATTATAAAAACCAAAATGGTGGATTACTCCAAGAAAATAGCGTTTTCCGGAGACAATGAAGTTGACGCACAAATGACTTCACAGAGACTGTGACGGCACACACAAGACCTGTGCAGATGCAAACCAGGCAAAGTCCCAGCAGCGAGAAGGGGAATTGGACCCAAATCCCCACCCTTAGCCAAGATGTTATCTTGATACCCACAGACAAGGGAAAAACCAGATTTCTCCAATGGAGTGTCAGTAGTGTATCAACTATACACCACACCAGGCCCTAAGCACAGAAATAGCTGGCCAGCAACAACAACAAAAATTATAAATCTTTGTGTGGGGGGGTGGGGGGGGTGAGGGTGAGAGTGTGTGCTTTTTTGATTTGTCTTCATATTTTTTTATCTTATTGACTTTCTTTTTATCAGTTTGTTTTGATTTTGGTTCTTTGTTTTTTTTCAAGAGAGGAACATAAAATTGGGTGGGTAGGGAGGTAGGAAGGTTCTGGGCGGAGTTGGGAGAGGGGTAAAAGTATGATCAAAATATGTCGCCTAGAAATAAATAATAAATTTTAAAACTCAAAATGTTTTAAAGTTTCTGTGATACATGATATAAAGAACCAACCATTCCTTCTAGAGGGTAGACACTTACTGGACAAAGAATCTTTATCCTTTCTCATGTTTCAAATGGTGAACCCTGGTATTATTAGCCAAAAAAAAATTAAAGGGAAAAAAGAGGAAGAGAGTAAGTAGGGAAGAATTGGAAGGATCGTAGGAAGTAAAGGAACAAAAGCTGTGTTTGTTGTCACTTTCCTAGATGACTGAGTACACAGCAGAGAGGGGCTGCTGCAGAGGGAGTTACAAAAACTGCCCACTCAAGAAGCATGTGCTTCTTCGCTCTATACAACTAAGAAGGAAACATTAAAATTTGGGCACATTGGTGATTTTACCAGAAAATAACTCCAGTGAAAAGAAAAAAAGAAGGCCTTGCAAAACAAGAAGAAACAATGTCAAAAAAAAGTAGATGAGGAAGAGATAATCAAAATTACAGAATTTAAGGAAATGGAAATTTTAAAATACAAATCAAAAAATATAAATGGAAAGTCATTTATTTTAAAAGATTGACAAATCTTCAACCAAATAACCCAAAAGAAAGAGAAGAAATTCAAACAATAAAATCGAACATGAAATGGGAAATATTACAACAGACACTGAGGAAATTCAGAGAGTCATAAGGTCATATTTTAAAAATCTATATTCCTTCAAACTAGAAAATACATAAGGATTAATTCCTAGATCTATTGGATCTATAACCAAAGTTAAATCATCATGGAATAAATGACTTCAATAGAGCCATAACATACACTTGGATAGAAGAAGTAATCTAAAATCATCAACCAAAAATACCTAGGGCTAGATGTATTCATTGCATAATTTTATCAAATCCTCAAAGTAGAACTAACACCAATATGTCTCAAGCTAGTCCATAAAAGAGAAAATTATAGAATAATTCTGAATGCTTTTTTATGATGCCAATATTGTTCCAGTAAGAAAACTAGACAGAAATCTAACATGAAAAAGGGAAAATACAGATCTATGTCTCTAATGAAGTTAGAAACAAACATCAAGTAAACAACCAACAAATTATTAAATGAAGAAAAACTCAAAGGCTTTCCACTGCATTCATGGGCAAGACAAGGATGATGCCCTCTTTCTCTCTTCTGTTCAATAGACTGCTTGAAGTCTTTGCTACAGCAACAAGACAAGTGAAGGAGATAAAGAGGATACGAATAGCAAAGTAAGAGATCAAAGTCGAAGCATCTTCACTTGCCTCGGTGGAGGAAATACATCAATACATCAGTGGGGGCTCACTTTGATCATAGCCTTGCTTCCAGTTTCTTTCTCTCTCTCTCTCTCTCTCTCTCTCTCTCTCTCTCTCTCTCTCTCTGTGTGTGTGTGTGTGTGTCTGCTTCATGGTTGGGGTTGAAAATGTGATGTCTTAGCTTCCTGTTTTTGAAGCCATGCCTGCTACTATCTGTCATGCCTATGCCTTTCTATGATAAACTTGTATCCCTGTTGAACTACAATTAACTCTCTCTTCATTGAGTTGCCTTTGGTTATGGTATTTCATCACTACAATGAGATAATAACTAAATGCAATCATAAAACTTAAAATCCCCTCCATACCAAAGTACATCATCATTTGAGTTAAGAGGAAGAATATAGAATGGGAAAGAAATTACCAGCTACCCATCTAACAGATGGATAGTATCTAGCAAGTATGCAAAAAACAAACAAACAAACATCAAGAAGATAACCAACTTGTATATTGGGCCTAGAATTCAAAAGGCAATTATCAAAAGATAAAATATGAGTATCTGAAAACTATTTTCCCTTAGTCTTCAGAGAAATGCAAACTAAAATTCCTTTGGAATTTCATCTTATTCCAATCTATACAGTTATGATAAGAAGACAATTGATGAAAAATGGGTGGTCTGGGGGTATTAAAATAGTACATAGTGGATATCAGTGCGGAGGTTTCTCAAAAAGCTAGAAATAGATTTGTTCATGATACAGCCATATTGCTCTTGGGTATATACCCAAAGGAAGACTATCTATCTTACTACAGAGATTCTTGATCCATGTTCATTGCTACTCTGTTCACAAAAGCAAGGGAATGGAAACAGCCTAGCTGTCCATCGAAAGATTGATAGATAATAAAAACATGGCATTTCCTAGGTAAGTGGAATTGGAAACAACCATTCTAAGTGAGGTAATTCAGACCCAGTAGGACAAAAATTACATGTTTTCCCTCCTTTGTGGATGTCAGCTTTGATTCTTCAGATTATGAGTACTTCATTTGGAATACTCACAAATACCATTTACTAATTACTAATTAGTAATTACTAATGTGCCATGTGGAGGGAGTATTGCAAGAGAGTAGAGATAGAACACAGTGATGTCAGGGCTAAGGGGGAATAATGGAACAGGAGGATTAATATGTGGTGGTGGGTTGAAAAACAGGGTAGAGGAGGTAATACAGGGGCTGAGGTGATAACTAACATAAAGACCTTCTGAAATATAAATATATATATGTATATATATGTGTGTGTATATATGTGTATATGTGTATAAATACAGAAGCTTCCATATATATACATATGTGTGTAGATGTATGTTTAAAGATATACATATATATCCATTTTTAATAGACTTAACATATAACTAGGAACAATGCTCCTACTAAATGCCACAGGCTAACAAATACAAACCCAACATCTGGAATGGGTTCCCAGTACTGGTGTTGTTGGCCAGTGAGGATCCATATACCAGCAAATGTTAAAAGTTATTATGATATCTTTTGGTTACCTTCTAGAACTTTATTTTAAGACTATTGCTGCAAACATTAAATATCTGAGTCACAGAACATGAAGCAATTAAGCTGATATTGGTCTGGAAGCTTTATTCCTACTGGTGAGCTTTCAAATGCTGAAAGGTGGTTCACCTGCTATCCTGCTATCCAAGGAGAAAAGTAATCACCAGCCATATCCAGGTAAGTACTCTGTGAGCCATATTACAACTTCCCCCGAGCAACTTATGCTCATTGGTGTAATACTGGCACAAATGCTAGGGAAGTAACCAACCACTTTGCTGAATTTGAGGTCTGATCCTCAAAATGAAACTCATGACTGTAACCAGTGTTATAGCCAAGAACCTGTGGCTAGAGAAGTTATAGGCCTTAGGGAAGGACCTACTGCTATTATTATGGCAATGGTACATACTACTAAACTGACTGCTTAAAAATTCTCATTATGCACTGATTAGTGAATTCCTCCAATTTTATCCAATCTCATCAGAAAATCTTATATTTGTAGATGGAAATTTGAACAGAGACTCACAACTGGTCAAAATGCCTAGAATACGTGACTCTAGGGTGCTCAGCTCTAATTGGGACACCTATGTCACACCTTCTCCCCCAAAAGCTCAAGGATCATTTTGGAAGAGGCAATAGAAACCATAAAGACCAGAGACCATGGATAACTATGAGGAAGTTGTTTTCCGGATTCAGAAGGGCAGTTGCATGTGTAAACTCATGGTGATTGTATTAGTATGCACAAGACCTGAGCAAGCTCAAGACAGACAAAATTTCAGCACTGAGCAGCAAGTTAAGCATGAATTCTTACCCTTAGCACAGGAACTATTGGTAATTTGTACCCATGGAGAGATGGAGACTTAGTTTTCTTCAAGAGTACGGCACCTGGCAGTTCTAACAATCTTCAAAGACTGTCCACATGCACAAGAGTATACAGGCAACACTGGTTGCAGTTGATATGTTTCTAAGAAACAAAAGTGAATGAGTTAACAAAGTTGAGTATGTGTGGAATAGGAGGTTGATTTGTAAAAAGATGTGGGAGTGAGATGAATATGATCAAAATACAATGCATGAAATTCTCAAAGGCTTAATAAATCACTTGAAAAGACTGTACAAATGAAGATTTTAGCAGAGGGGTCTATATATTAATTGGTCTATATTACAGTTTGGCATGGCACTACTTTGATTATTGGGGCATAAGCAGCAAATACGTTCACAATTATTTAAAAAGATAGACATATCTTTGATCAAACTCAAAGAGAATAGAAATATATACTCCCAAGGAAGAAGATATAGGAATATTGGAATATACATCATTTGGAAAAACTAAAATGAATTAATATGCTTCTCCTTTTCCCTTCCTTTTTTGATGGGTTTCCATGGGGATCTTTGTATAGCAACTGACTACAGATGAATGTATATGTGCTCTAACAGAGTCTGTTTCAATTAAAGATTTACTGCATTATCTCCAGGGGTGTATAAAAATTCAACAAGAATTTATTGAATGATTTATATGAACCTAACATTATCTAAATGTTCTGTGAGAAACTTTTCAGTAGCAAAAGTCCTTACCTTTGTCCATTTTGGCAATAGGAAATGAAGGTACCCATGATTACCACTATGATGCAGAGAAAAAGAAATTCCCAAATGTATATAATGTAAGCTTTATGTGATGTCTCTGCTTTCTGAAATGAACACAGAAAGACACATTGGTAACTGCTTTTGTGAGTAGGGAAATAAAGTATGAGTAGCAAAAAGGATTATATTGTGATAGAAATCAAGTGTGGAAACATAGTAATACTTGTTTATTCTTTTTTAAAGACTTTTTCCAAATTGTTTATGTATGTCTGTGTATGGGCTCATTCAAATGAACGCTGGCACCCACAAAAACCAGAAGTGTCAGAATCCCTGGAGCCATAATTATAGGAGCTGTGGACTGGCTGACCTGGGTGCTGGAAACTGAACTCAGGTCCTCTGCAAGGGCAGCTCATATCCTTAACCCTAAGCCATCTCCTTAGTCCCTTGTTTGTTCTTGTCTAGACCTTTGGTTGTGTCATTATTTCCTTGACGTGGTGCAGGGTGCTTTCCATAAGAAGTTCTAGAGGGGACAAAGTAAGAAGAAGTTGAAAGAGGTATTCTCCTTCAGTTTCCTGTTTGAAATACTCAGTGAACCAGGATGTGACCTTTGAAGACACCATTCTCCTACTAAGTGACAAACATAAAGTCATAGGTGAGCTTTTCCATCCATCTATTTAAATACTCTCTGCCAAGCCCAGCAACTGAAATGACAGTCTACTATCCCAGGTTCCTGTTAGTCTTGCCTTAGATTTAGTGTGGATTATAATAGATTTTCAGATAGACAACCAATAAACATTTGGTATCTCAATCTGTCAAGGAATATAAACTGATTGTCTGCAGTTATGGGTCACTATCACAATCATGGGTTATTAGGTCACAAAAATTTTACAAGATAGGCAATGCCATTCTCTTTGATTAGAACACATACAACCTAGATAACGATACTGAAGGTTATCAAGGCTAAGAATGGTATTAACTAAGAAAGACTGTCAAGAATAGTGCAGCCTAAATGAAACAAACGTATAAAGAATAAGTTATATGGCTGGACGATTTTATCTAAACTGATCAAGCAGAGAAACTTCAAGGAATAATTTGGATTGAGGTTTCAGAGGTGATAGAACCTCATGGTGAATACATGATGGAAGAAAATTCAAAATTCACAGGATTTACATTCATTAGTTGTTTGGTTTTCATGCTTCAGTCTCTACTCTGGTACGACTGGCCTTGACTTGTGTTCAGGTAATCAGTCCCCTCCCAGGAGTCTCCCAAGAGGCTGAGCCTATAGGCATGTACCGCTCCAGCTGTTAGAGCCACATATACAAAGTAAAACTAAAGTAGCTGATTATATTAGTTTTATTGTGTTTCAGTTAGCCTCGTTTAACCAAAATATTAGCATTTCTACATATAATCAATTAAAAATGAAATAATGTATAATAATGTCTATAGCAAAGTTTTGAAATAAAGAAGTGAATTTGGATTAAAATTTTTAACTCTGGTAGCTATCTATCGAGAGCAAAATAGTCATTGGTGATTACTAGGTATCACCCTGGACAGTGCAGCTCCAGGAACAGAAAGAAGGGATCTGTCTGAAAGGTCCTATAAACAGTTTTATAAACAACACCAAAGCAATGGCAATATCAATAGGCATGTTAATGTGGAGGGGAGACAATTTCCCAGGGTACGACCTCCAGACAATTAACTATAGACAACTAATGACTGCTGGGAGTAGGAGCCCCTTATTGGTTGTCCAATGCAGAGTGGTCCCTGAAACAATATACGTAAAAACACCAGAAAGAGAATCAGGTGATTGTACTTGTGTATTTGTGTATGTATAAACATATATGTAAAAATAATAATAAAAGAGTTTATCAGCTTTCAAGTGGAGAAGCATGGGAGGGTTTGGAAAGAACATACATGAGAGGGGCTTGAAGGGAAAAAGGAGAGGGGAAAGTGGTATAGTTCTAATTCAGTTAAAAACACATTTAAAAAATATATAAAATGGCTCAAAGTGACTTTGGAGATAAAGATAGTAGATATATCTATCTACTATCTACAGGGCCTCCCAGGCAAGGGCAAAAGAATTGGACTGTATTTGAATCACAGTGAGAAATCATTACATGGGTTTAAACAGAACATTGACATGTTATGATCACTGCTTCAAAGACAATCTCTCTGTACGCTGTTGAGGTGGTGCTCTGAAGAGAAGGATGGGGGATTAGGAGATTGTTGAAATCTTCCTTGGGACACATCTATAGATGACACAGGTTTGTGTCATTGGGTCTCACTAGGAAATTGTGGGTATGCATTTTAAATTCTATCAGAGGAATGCATGTGGGTTAAGCATAAGGAGAGAAGTTAAGAATGATTTTTAAGAACATAATTTTCACTTTCTGGAATAAATAAGTGGTTGGTATGAGTTAACATGTACTATAAATGGAAATAATTATCTTTTTTGAGGACAGACATGAAAAAATCCCATTAACTTATGTGAGGTTTGAAATGATAGAAAATAGAGAGAAATTTGCACTATGAACATGTAGCTAGGACTTGGGAGGTGTGAGTGTGCAATTATTATTTAAAAGCAACAGTGATAAAGGAAGGAGGGGAAAGAAGAATGGGCTGGGAGGACAGGGGGAAAGATGACATTAACTGTGTGTTATAGAGAGCTGTTCTTCAGGCAAGACATTGCCTTTGCCGTCTTGAACTCTCAGTAGCTGAGTTTACTCACAAGAGAACAGTGCATGATTGGGACCATTAACCCTTCTTCTGGAGGTGAACAGCAACTCATGAGAGGTCCATGAGCCCCTTGATGAAGATATGTGGGCATTGAACTGTGGTAAGTGGGAGAAGCTCACAACTCCTGCCCCAGGAAGTATAAGTGGTGGACAGTTTCTTGGAGATGTTCTTTTAAATCAGCGGTATAGTCCACAGTAAGTTATACATGTTCTTGTAAGTAGTCCTAATTCAACTTTCTGTTTCACCACGCTAGACTTGGATAAAACCATTTCATTCATCTGTGATTGGTGACTTATCTAGGCTGAAAACTCTTATTCAACATCTTAGGAAAATTTCATACGCTATGAGAGAATATAAGAAATCTGTTAGAAAAATAAAGGCAGTTTTCCTAGACAGCTGTGGCAAACTTTGCTGAAGGGCCAAAAAGGAGATTGAATGTGAAGCAGGAGACAGAGTACCGAGAATATTTTCAATGAATCTGTATAAATGATGCAGAAGGCTGGAGGTATAGCTTTAATGTGAAAGTGTTTGCCTAGCATGTTGAGGGCAAGTTCTCAAGTTCAGTCCCCAGTACTCATGAAAAATGAAATAGAATAGAATGAAGGACGGAGGAGGTGGTTAACTGGGTGAGACATGTGCTGTGTATAAGGATCTCCATTCAGATCCTCATACCATAAAATGATGGGCATCCTGGTAAGCTTCTATAATCCCACTGCTGGGCAGCTGAGACAGGAGGATCCTCAGGGCTTGTTGGCAAGCTCATCTAGTGAGGTATGTGATCTCCAGATTCAATGAGAGACTGTCTCAAAAAGCAGTGGAGAGTGATTGAAGACATCTAGGCTGCTACCTCTAGCTTCCACATGCACATACACGGGAACATACTTGTGCTCACAAATGCAGACATACATGCACCACACATGTACATACACAGACACACGAGAGAGCAAATTTGAAAAATGTAATTATTTCTTTAAGATGAAAAAGCATTAAAGTCCATTTTTTTATACAGGTAGATAATCTATTGTCCTAAAACTTAAGATTCAAAAGAAGAAGGCCTTAATGTTTAAAAAGTAAATCGAGACAAGATGTCAGACTAACCCACCAGAGTCAGTTTTGACGAGGGTCACAGTTTATGATGAAGCCAGGATGCAAATCCAGTTAGTCCCAACACCAATTGCCAGGCCAACATCCTTATTCTAATGTATGTTCTATAAAATATCTGAGAGAAGAAAGATGAGCTTCAGATTCAGTGCTATCAAATAAAGACAGTCAGGGTAACGTGAGGCAGGGCAAGCATCGAAAATCTGGAGGGAGATAGATGTCTTATCAACAAGCAGCGTCTGCACTGTATGAACTTCAGTCATACAGGAACAAGGACCAAAGACGACTTGGGGTACACAAGTGCCTGTGTGTGAGGTAAGGTGTTCTGCCCCCCTTGTGACTTCTCAAGTCACAGAATGCTTGATTGAATGCTCACTATCATTGCCTCCCAAATGCATTTGGGGTCTGTGCTTGCTTCCCGCACCTCAGTGACTGATGATGATTTAGGGCTGTTTCTTGCAGCACTGCCCCTGAGTCTCTCCAGGATTCTTGGTAAAACTATAAATGACCTTCTGATGTAATTCCTAGAAATTTTTCCATATAAAGCATGTTGTTTCCTTTAAGTGAAGTACCAGAAAAAAATCAATCAACTGAAAAACATCAAGTTTAAAAGAAGAAATAATAAGCTTAGATTTAGACACTGTGATTCAATATGAAAGAAATAGATCTAATTTGTGGTGTGGAGATATCCCTGGAGGTCTGGTCTTTGTGTAGCACTGTGAAGAACTGTGGGCATTCTCTTTGGAACATGAGCATTAGTTGCCAGATCACCAAGTTTTTTAAATCATCTGAAGGATTCATGTCCAGCCAGATATCCACATAGGATAGATGAGATTGTAAAACATAATGAAGAGCCCTGAGCTCTAGCCATTTAACTCTTTACATTAAAAGAGGATACACTTAAAAATTCCTAAGTGGTAAAAATAGGTCTATTTGATTAGGCAAGGACTGTAAGTGCTCTACAAGTGGTTGGTTTTGTGGAAGCCATGGGAGTCAAGCTCCTACATTTTCCACCTTTTTTAGAGTTCTCAGGAGGAGGAGAGAGGGATAAAAAAATATTAGGTAGAAAGAGAGCTAAACGACAAGAGGAAAGACAGAAACACAAGATTGCCTCGGGAGGGCCTGGGTCAATACCCAACACCCTTGAAGGTTTATTCAAAAGGCTTTTTATAACATGCCAAAGGCAGAGACAAAAGACCTCTCCCTTGCTAGATCAAAGCACAATATACAGCCAAATGTAGACACATCTAAACACCTGGTAAACACGACCATGACCAAATCATCTCCTTATGCAGCTCTGCTGGGTAAAGCAAGCTCAGATTCTCTGACCCTGAGTAATTTGGGACTCCACATGGTTCAAAACTGATTAGTTAATGGTGGGCTGGGCTGCATTAAGATATGTTTTATAGCAAAGCAGTCACATGGACACAGCTTCTGGGTAGCTGCTTAGAGAAAGAACACAATCACCATGTGAGTAGTTTTTCTATGGTAGCACATTACATCTATAATGGCTGGTTTCCTTGCAAGCCACATTGCTACTACTTTTTAGGGGCTGAGGTGTGGAGAATTGCCATGGTTGTAAAAGACAGGAATAGTTATAATTATCATAATAGTAGAAAAGAAAAAGGAAGTATTTTAAATAAGTATTTGTGTGTGTGTGTGTGTGTG
>CABHPR010119745.1:35167-54029 GCA_902168415.1 Peromyscus melanophrys
AAGAAAGAAAGAAAGAAAGAAAGAAAGAAAGAAAGAAAGAAAGAAAGATGTAAAAAAAAGAGAGAACATTTTTGGCTCAGAATAACTGATTTCAAACAAAGTGGCAACCTTAAGTTACTGCATATAGGTGACATCCAATATATCAAAGTGACTGAAATTTATATAAGGATATCTTACAAAATGAAAATGCCAAATGAGTGACTCCAAAGCAAAACAAACAACTGGGGGAGGGGCGGGGGTAGACACATAAACAAATACCGTTTTAGATCCCAAAAGCCATAGACCATGAGAAAGCTTCATTCAATAGGACCAACATCAGTATGAGATGATTGAGGCACTCACCCAGGCAATAAATTTAAGGAGCTACTTCAAAAATTATCATAACTTACGAATGTTATATTTTAATACTGTATTTCGCATTTTAAAATTAATTTAACAAACTCAAGCTCAAGAAAATGCCCAAATTCTAAGGAAAACCTGGTTAAACCCACACATTCTTTATCTACTTCTTGTCCAGAAATAAAGAAGAGAGTAACTTTTATTAAGAATACTGTAACCTAATTCAGCCTGGATTTAAGAGAGTGATTAGTGGCCTCACCGCCCCAGGCAGATACACTAAATTACATTGCTAGGAGACAGAAACTACTAAATGAAAATCACATTTAGGATGAGACTCATCAAGCTTGGGTGGGAGCTACTAGTCCAGAGAGGAAGCAGAGAAGAGTCAGGGCAAAAGTAGCTAAGGTTTCAGAGGCATTATTTTGTCTTAGAAATGTCAGCTCTGGCTACTTTTCCATCCCTAAAACAATTCCTATGCCAATAGGAAGCTGCTTATTAAATAATCTTTCTCCAGAAAGCAAGTCTTTCCAATCATCTTCAGAACTGCTCTGGAGTAAATTGGATACCACATGGGAACAAGTTGACCCAACTGCCCTTGAACTCTGCCCTTTGGTTGAAGTCACTGTATGCTTGTTGTTCACTTTCCTCTCCTCTTTCCTATGAAAATGTTTATTGCATGCATATTTTGGTCTACAAGCTTAATTTGGATGTGATTTTTTGGGGTGTGTTTAGATTTATCATGTAGCTACAGACTGCACACCTATTCAGAGCAACATATAAGCCAAACAAAAGTAAGTTAGGTCATCCAACATCACAATGTTGGAACTGAGTACAGAAACTAAGACACTGATTTATCAAGCTTTGAGGAGACAGTAAGTATTTTCTCAAATCGTGTGTTGTACTGGATTAGAACTGTCATCTGTTTTTAAAATATTGCATGAAAATTAAGAGTGATTCTAGGTTCCTTGTTATTTGTGGTGGAAGTTTCTTCCCTGTGCAGGCATCTGAGTTAGTCTAGGTGTTTTTGTGAGGTCAACCTTCCACTCCCTGTTTTTTCCATTCTTCTCCACTCCACAGCACTAAGGCTAGAATTCAGGACTCGGCATCTAAAGTGTTTGTTTTTTTGACTATTTTCTCCTGATCACCACACCCATACAATTTCAGTAGCTAGAACAAATGATTTTTAATTTAAAAAATAAAAATTTATCAGGTGGTAGAATAACAACAGAAAGACATAGGGAAAATTGACCTCACTGATTTCTTAGACAAAAGAAAGTTTAAAGCTCCCAAATACTTAATTTGTTCCAGGAATACTTTGAGTATTTGATATGTTCTAACTGGGAACTGTGGTAATCATTATTTTAAACATAAAAATAATGTAGTACAAAGTGATTATTTTCTCTTTATTACAGGACAATTAAAAGATGGTTGGAATCCACAGTAGACAGCACAAAGAGCCAGGTACCCAAGCTTTTATTAGTACTATTTGCTAATAGCAGAAATCCGAGAAACACTGTAAAATGAATTGACTCAAAAAGCATCCAAGACCACAGTAAAGGAAGACAGTGTGCCTGGAGATAGGAGGAATGGTAAATGCAGCAGGATGAACCCATGACGCTTTGTAATTCACGTTTCACAGAGGTCCACATTGTTTGCACGCAGAAGGGCCCAGTGCATAGATGCATGGGTGAGCACTGGTCAATTTTACACCACCGTAATATACTACATCCATTTTAAGAAGACCATACTTATCACCATTCCCTATTCTACCTGCATTTTCTCCCTTCCATCTCATATCCCAAACAAGCAAAAAAAAATCTGTCTTTAGCCCGTTTATGTTGCTTCTGACCCACCTCTTCTGCTGTTTGCTTTTAAGGATGTTCAGCTCTGTGCTGATTTTTACAAACCTTGTTTTCCTGTGACTTGTGAAATGAAAGCTACTAAGCATAAGTGCTTTCTTTTCACTATGCTTCCAGCTAAATCCTGCACAGTAAAACAAATTAAGCAGATGGCAGACTTAAATGTTTAAGATTGGGGGAAATGTATGAAGAGATCTTAGGATAAATTAGAATATAGGATAGAATATATTGAAGTGAGATGAATCAGAGGCTAAAGTCACAAAGAATTTTAAACCTTTTAGCTTCAATGAAGATACATGAATGACTCAGGGCAGTGACTGAAAGTGCTTTCCCATGACAACTGTGACTTTGTAATGCTTAATTCCCAAATTAGTCGTAAGGTTTATTGCATGGCTCATGGAGGCACACATGTGACCATCTTTCTCTTCAGAGTGAAAAGTGCACAGGCTCATTCATATGAGGAAAGCATGAAAGGGAAGAGGTGTGTGAGATTTTTAAATCAGTGATGCCTGTGGAGAGTCCAGATTTAAAAGAGAAAACAATTCCCATTCCCTGAGCGTTATGGCTTCCCACATTCTGCTGCTAAGGAGCCTGCATGCACTGTACAATTTTGAGCTCTGTTAAAATGCAAATTTTCCAGGGAGCATTCAATCTCATGAGTCATTTTCAACTATGAGTAAATGGATCTAGCAGAACATTTCCTTGGGAAGGGAGAAGGCAGCCTGAAGCATGAGTCTGGGAGAGGCTTGGATTTAAAGAAGAAAAAAAAGCCTCAAAACTCTAGTTCTTAAGGTGGGAGATTCTCGAGCCAAAATGTGCCCATAAAATACATGTCCATGTCTAGAATTCATTCTTATCTATTTTCTTCCAAGAGGTATTACCAATTTAATTCCATATACATAGAAAAGTGGTAAAAGAAAAAAGGCAAGAAACATAGTTAATAAGTGCCTGTTGTGTACAAGATATTTTACTTTCTCTCACCATCAAACTCCCTGATGTACCCAGACATGTGATTTTACAACTAATAAAACATATAAATATTCTGCAATTGTGGATCCTCTCCATGCCAGTGGTGATGCCACCCTGGATTCAAAGCCTTGTATGCATGCTAATATTTTAAAGCCATTAAAGAGTCCCAGGCATTCATAATGCTGATGCAGGAGGAGCAAAAGTTCAAGGCCTGACTTGGATACAGAACAAGTTCATGATCACCATAGCCACGGCATATCCCGAATGACAGCATCTTGGGAGCACAGATAGGGTACCTATTCTCCATTGCATGTCCACACATTCAGGAATTAGGAGGAAGACATGTTGGGGAGCAGCAGTACAGGAGCACTTAGAGGTCAGAAATGGGGGAGGCAGGTATGATCATAATACACTGAATACGTATATGAGCTTGTCAAAGAATGAACAAAAATTAAGAGAGAAAATTTCTGCTAGAAGTATTTGCTTTTATAACATTGGAATCTTGGCATGCCACATTCAGTTTTTCTTCTCTGTAGTTAAATTTTCTTGACATCCTGTGAGCTAAAGCAAATAAGAATACACAGCTAAATTGCCATCTTTTTGTGTCTCAGACTTTGGGTGGAGAAAGAAACATTATCTCTGAAGTATAATGTACAAAGAAAGATGATGTGGGCATGCCCAGGAAAATGAAAAGCTACCTGTTAAGTGTTTGTATTATAGGAGAAAGGCTCTAATAATTTAGACTAACTGCCAAAGTACCTTGAAAAGATTGAAATAAAAGCAACGTACTTTTAAGAGCAAGGAAGGAAGAGTCACACAGAATAGAGATGATTTCCCTGGGGAAGTTGTAGAGCAACACATTTTAAAGATGCTTATAACAAAAATATAATCCTTAGTTTGTATGAGAATGTCTGAATAGTCAAAGTGAAGAGCACAGAGAAGACACTTTACATTTAATGGTACAAATTATCATATACATTCCCTATAGCACCTGGAATCACTGGGTTATCAAATAGGTTTTTTGTTTTGTGTTTTTTTTTTTTTTGCTTGTTTGTTTTTACAATGTATTCTCAGGAGTTATGATATATTTATTTCTGGAATACAATTCTAATAAAATATGGAGCTTTTATAAAATTGATTTCTTTCTCAGAAGTAGTAACTTTCCATGAGGTATATAAATTTAAAAATTACTGAGAAGAGAAACCTTTCTGCGGACAATGCTTCTGAATTGGTTTCACTTTCTAGTTCTTCTTGGAACACATACACAGAGCTGTCGGAGGCCGCATGCAGAAGTATGTAGTTAACATATTCATGTATAGCCACACTAACTGAAAACTGACTATGTTTCACATAATACTGAAAAGTATTTCTGAAAGACAAGAGGAGAGTTTGCTAATCCAACTGGAAAGAATTTTTTTTTTTTTTTTTTTTTTTTTTTTTTTTTTTTTTTTTTTTTTTCCGAGACAGGGTTTCTCTGTGTAGCTTTGCGCCTTTCCTGGAACTCACTTGGTAGCCCAGGCTGGCCTCGAACTCACAGAGATCCGCCTGCCTCTGCCTCCCGAGTGCTGGGATTAAAGGTGTGCGCCACCACCGCCCGGCCTGTTGTTCTTTTCTGGTTTATTTTTTATTGAAAGTGGAAAAACTTTTCATTTACTATACTCTATTTTATTTTTTATAGAACTCCGGGTAGGTTCAAATAAAACAGCAACTAAGCAAACATTTCAGGAAAAAGAGGAACACTCATAAGTTATAGTACTAGTTTACTTAGGTGGTATATTATTAAAATCATGAAAATATAATTGAGAACAAATTAATTTGCCAATCTGGATATCCTATATACAAAGGTAGGTGAAAAGATAATTTCTACCATCAAATAAATAACATATATCAAAAATAATATAGTAAGGTGTTTACAACAAATGTCTGAGATTCTCCCTTCCATCTCCTGTATTCTGCTGGAGAGGCCTGCTTCTGAAATTATTGTTTGGGTTCCTAAATTTTTCATTTCTATTTTTACCTCTGTTTGGGATTTCTTTATTGATTCTATTTTTACTTTCAGGTCTTGGGTTGCTTTATTTATTCTCTTCTACTGCTTGCTTCTGTTTTCATAGATTTCTTTAATGGATTTATTCACTTCCTCTTTAAGGATCTCTAACATATTCATAAAGGCTTTTTTTAAGGTCACTGTCTTATGCTGTAGCTCTATGAGCTGCTGAAGATGGGGGCAGGGAGAACACAGGTGTTCTGCCATGGAGCTAGAGATGAGACTGTGGGATTAGATTCTGAGAGTGGAGGGAGAAGTTAAGATCTACAGTTAGCTTACATGCTTCCCTGGTTTTCCTGGCTGTGGGTTCCCAGGGAATGCCCACTGAAGTTGGGGGCTAAGCTAAAACAATGAGACAAGGAAAGGACATTTGTTAGGGAAGGTCTTTGTGATCACAGGACGCAGGGGCAGAAGGGGAGGGAGGATGCAGCAGGTGATTTGCTACAGAGCTGGAGAAAATACTGGATGATTGGATCTGGACAAAGTGGGAGAGGGAGAGGAGAAGGTCTCCAGGTAACCTACTTGCTTCCCTGGCTGGAGTGCATACAAGATATTCTAATCACACTTTTAACCATTCCAAACTCCTCCCCAATCCTTCCCATACTCCTACCCACCCAACTCCCCCTCCAAAAAAAAAGCAAACATAAAACACAAGTAAACAAAACAAAAGAAGACCAACACACACACACACACACACACACACACACACACACACACACACCCCTAAAACACATAACAGAAACTTAAATATACAAACAAAAGACAAATAAGACAAAAAAGTCCAAACAAAGCAATATGAGATAAAAAGTCCACAAAAATATCATTGAGTTTGTTTTGTGTTGCCCCCTTAAAAGCATGGTAAGAAACACAAAAAGACCCAGATAGGCTTAACAACCTGTCAATAGAAAAGTTCTTTTTTTTTTTTTTTTTTTCGAGACAGGGTTTCTCTGTGTAGCTTTGCACCTTTCCTGGAACTCACTTTGGAGACCAGGCTGGCCTCGAACTCAGAGATCCGCCTGCCTCTGCCTCCTGAGTGCTGGGATTAAAGGCGTGCGCCACCACCGCCCGGCTAGAACAGTTCTTTAAAACTGGAAGAATACAATTAAATGTCTCATTCTAGTAAATATGTAACAGAAGGTGAATTCTGCTCTTAATGCTGCACAACATACACTTTATATGTTATATTTCTCTAGCAAAATTTGGCTTCCTGTGTTGATCATGGTTTTATAATTTGAACAAAGAGGAAACAATGAGGAGTTCTTTTTATTTTAAAATTAATTCAACAACAAGAGGAACTTGTTTGTAGGTAGAATTAAAATAAAAATGTTTTAAGGATATATTTCCCTTTTGAAATTAAATATAGTATGCATTTTCAACAATTAACCTCAGCTATTTAGTAAGTGGAAAACCGGTTAAATATTTTTTAAGATAGACTAGAAAATGATGTAAGCTGTTATCTGTCTTTTGTAGATGAAAAAATAAAATTTTAATATTTAAGGTTTTAAGTAGTTGCCTTACTCATCCCATTTCTACCCTCCTTATTTTACCTTGTGGGATTTAGTTGCATATGTTTTTTTATATAAGAAAAATGTTTTACTGATGCTCAAAGTCCATTTTATGTAACAATATTATTTTCTTTCTATGTTTGTTATGGTCAACAACCTTATTTTTCTTGCTTAAATTTTTATTGCTAAGTATTTTTTGTTATCTCTAAAACATGAACTTTCATATTTTTTTAATCTTGAATTTATCCCTGTTAACTTATCAATGATATTTAGCTGGGAATAGAATTAGAGACTGTAGGCTTCTCTGTGCATCAGCACTATCTTTTGGTTATTTATTGTTAAAATGTTTCTGCTTATATAATATTCATAAGTTGAAGGTAATAATATAATCATAACTATTTCTAGAAATTTTACTTTTGGCAAGGTTTAGTTTCTCTGTGTCTTTATCTACAGTGACAGAATATTACATTTCAGAGAAAGATCTGTCTAAATGTACCATGGTTATTCATGATATTGCTTCAAGTTGTTCAACCCCAACTGTCTGAAGAATGAAATCCAAGATTCTCAGAGAAGGATGCTGATCTGTGTCAATTTCTACAGCCTGATCTCTCACCATATGATGTTTCATATACTTTGTGCCAGAAACATAATACCTTTTTTAAATCCACTGAACTATCCACGTTGTTTTTACACTGTAAGCTCATTATTCTCTTCTTCATGTCAAAATGTTTATCCCTGCAAACTTTATTAACCTCCCAATTTGTTTCAACACTAAAGCATTAATTGAATTTTTATTTTTACTCTTGTCTTTGCCCAGCAAAATCTGAGTGACCTGATTATGCTTTCCCCGTAAGTCAATCAACTCTGATGCTGTTGATGGTATTTGCTTCTTGGTATTAGAGCCTCTCTGTTCCCTATCATGTCATGTGACACCCTGGACAAACAGCAACTTATGTGTAAGCTGAATATTGAAATGGGTAATATCTTCAGATAATGCTAGATAAAAAAAGCAGAGTTCCTTTTATCTATAAGCACTTAACCAAAATTCAAACTCACATACTCTGTGATACTCAGAGGCAGCTAAGCATTTGATAATATGAATATTCCAATATTATGAACAGGAAGCACATTTTCCACACTTCCTCAGAGAAGGAAGAAATTTTGTGTGTGTGTGTGTGTGTGTGTGTGTGTGTGTGTGTGTGTGTGTGCATGTGAATGCACCCATTGACATATTTTTTTATTTACAAATAGCAAGACAGCAATTTTCTGCAAAATAATTAATAAGAACCAACACTATTAAAATTTGTAAAATTACAATGTTGTCCTTTACTCTGGAGTTTCAAAAAGCATATTCCAACTTATTTTTTATCTTTTCTTATTTCTGAGTTCAGAAAAAATTAATAGGGTAAGAGGAAATATAATTTCAAGACAGAAGTGTATGTATAATGTTGAAAATTAGTTGTGATAATTGGAATAAAAATTACACTTTTTATTTTCAAAAATAATTTCAAATCTACAAGTTAATAAGTATTTAGCTTTGTTTTGTTTTGTTTTGCATTTCTTATGAGGTCTTTGTTACATTAATGTTTTAAGAATACAGTAGATTCTATTATTGCCTTTCTATTATTAGGAACTACATTGACATTGTGCCTGGTCACTGTGAAGCATGAAACCACTTTTTTTTTAATATCTACTTAATCTATTTATTTGTCTGCCCAATTGTTCAGTAAATGTGTAATAAGTACTTTACCCAGCCTTGAGTTAATGTTTGGCAACATGATTACAATGGTAACTGTTCTAGTTTCCTCTTTTGCTGTGAAAAACATTCTAACTAAAATAAACATGGGGGAGAGAGGATTTCATTGGCTTACCCTTTCATAGTCCACCATTAATGGAAGTCAGGGCAGGAATGTAAGACAGACACTTGAAATACAATAGCTTTTCCTGGCTCACTTTCTGGACCAGCTCACTCAGGTTCATGTTCAGCTTGCTTCCTTACATAGGCAAAAACCACTGGAGAGGGAATGGTCCTGCCCATAGTAGGCTGGGCTCTCCCCCATCAGTTAGCAGTCAAGACTATAATCCACAATCATGCCCAGAGGCATATCTGAAAAGGACAATTGCTTAATTGATACTTTTTTTTTCCCCAACTGATTTGAAGATGTGTCAACTTGACAGTCAATGCTAGCATTAGGGTACTAAGACAATTAAACAATAACACTATTAAATATTTAGCCTAGATATGCAAATAACTATTTTTGCCATAAAATGGTCAGTTAAGGAAAGCACAGGGCCTATGGGAATAACTCTTTAACAAGGGTGTTATTCCATGGACATTTGGGAGGAGCACTTCAATGATGCTAACAAATTTGAAAGAAAAATTATTTGAGGAGGATCGATAAAATAAGTGCTTATACTACCAAGTGGTATACTTATACTATCAACTATTTAGTTAGGTCCCTGGTGAGTTTACTTCCCTTCACTAAGATAAAGAATGTAATATCAGGTCAAGGAAATAATTTCAATGAAGTCTAACTTCTTGTTTCAAAAAGGGCATTGGGGCTCCCTACAAGGTATGTAGAGAATGGGAAGTTACATGTATGAGCATAATTGACAGGTGTAATACTTCAAATTCCATCTCAGTGTGACTGATAACTAAGGGAAGCTCCCTGTGTAACTTGCAGCCAGCTACACCACTGAAGAGGAGACGCCTCCTCTTCACAGCAATTACTCAATGCTCATACAACCACAGAGACAGGGACAGGGGTCTCTGGGTCTTGTTTTGTCAATCAGAGAGTCTCATAAAACTTGCAAGTTTCCTGGGCTTCATCTTCTCCTTCCTTGAGGAGATTTTCAGTGGAGAAAGAAAGGATACATAACAAATGTAAAATGTCAGATGAATATTGAAAAAAATAATTCAGAAAAAAAAAAGGGAGCAGGGCAGGGCATAGGAGAAAGAAGGCATCACAAAGTCAAAGAAAACCTCAAAATGTCTGCATGTAAAACATCTGTGAGGGAAGAACTGAATTGTGGGGGACAGGAGAGCAAGGAAGCAGGGATAGTAAATGAGTCTATTTTCTGTGGATTACAAAGCAAAACATAGGTTCGGAAACAAGTGACTTTCCCAAGTTCAAAGAAGAGTTGTTGTAGTACATTGCTGAATCATAGCATCCTGGCTTCCAGCCTGGATTTATTGTATTCATATGGGTGAGTGACTAAGAGTCATCACTGCAGAGAGGCTAAATAAATCCAGACCTGTTTCATAGGATTACTCATGGTGTAACCTTAGGGTAAATAAGACACTTGAGCTTTAGCAGACCAAAGTAGCATACCAAAGGAAAGTACAATTACTAACGGCACGGTGAATTGTGGTAGCAGGTTACAACAGATGCCTTTCCCCAACAATGAAACATATTCCAGCCTAATATTTTCTGATGCAGTTTCTGTATTATTTACTTTTATTTTTGTTTCAAAAAGCAGCTTAGGGATGGGTGGTTTAGTTTGAGCTTACAGCTAGAGGGTGTGGACCATCAGATGTCCTCTTTTGCCAACCTGACACTGTGTAGAATCATTGAGAAGACAAAGCTCTAAGAAAGCTTTTAACACAGTTTCTAGCTTGAGTTAGTTGAGATAAAAAGCATCACCCTAGTGTGGGTGGCATGTTCCATGGGTTGAAACCCTAGACTGATAAAAAGGAGGAAGCAAGCTGCACACCAGCATTCATTTCCATTTCCTGACTGTCTCCTGAGTTGCCTCAACTGTTTCCAGTCTGATATTCCCACCGTAAGAGACTGTAGCATAGGATTAACCCTCCTTCTTTAACTTGTCTTTGTCTGGTATGTGGTCACAGTTTAGGAAAAGTAACTAATGCAGTAATATGGTGGTATTGTGTTCCCCAAGATATTGTACACGCTAATAAACTTATCTGGGGTCAGAGAATGGAACAGCCACAATATTAAACATAGAGGGTAGGCAGTGGTAGCACACACCTTTAATCCTAGCATTCCAGAGGCAGAAATCCGTCTGGATCTCTGTGAGTTCAAGGATACAGCCAAGCATGGTGACTCATGCCTTTAATCCCAGAAAGTGAGCCTTTAATCCCAGGGAGTGATGGCAGAAAGCAGAAAGGTATATAAGGCATGAGGACCAGAACTAGAAGCTTTTGACCTGGTTAAGCTTCTAGGCTTTTGAGCAACAGTTCATCTGAGATTCATTTGGATAAGGACTCAGAGGCTTCCAGTCTGAGGAAACAGGATCAGCTGAGGAACTGGTGAGGTGAGGTAGCTGTGGCTTGTTCTGCTTCTCTGATCTTCCAGCATTCACCCCAATACCTGGCCCTGGGTTTGTTTTTATTAATAAGACTCTGTAAGATTCATGCTACATGCAGTACCTTTCCTTTACATTTGGGATGACTCTGTGATTCACATTTTAGCCAATCTAACATGGTCAGAGTGTCTGCCTTTTCATAAGTAGATGGTAAGAAGTCATGACAAACCAATGTCACTTGAAGCTGTGTGAGAACACTCTGCTCTTCAGCCCCAGATGATCTCTTAGATGATAGTCAACACCAACCCTAGCCACACAAGGAAGGCATCTTTGACAACCATCACAACATGAGATGCAATTATTGTAGTTCTGTTAAAGCCCTTAACTGAGAATCTGGATATTCAATGAATCATGAGGAATTATTATTAATTACTGGTGATTCTTGCCAATTTTTCTTAAAATATTTATATATGTTTGTTTTAGATATTAAAATAAAACTTAGGCTAATCATTCTTTTGGTATTATAAAATAGCTGATTACTTCTGATTCTCACTCATGAACTCTCTTAGAGAATTGTTTTTCTTAATATCTAATGACTACAGCTCCCATTTATGTTAAGGGAATGAGTAACTAAATATACTCTTAATTGTAAAGACATTTTACCAACTCTAGAAAAGAACAATTATTTTATGGCCTATATCACACAAACACATTGAATATACATATTTTAAATTAATACTTTTGCCATGGCTTTTTGATTATTAAAATATTAACCCAAGCATAATGCTGAACAAGGATAAAGGTATTAACCCCACCATAAATGCTTTATTTTAAAATGATAAAAATATAAATAATTTGGTTACACCCATTAGTAAAACACACAGAACATTTTATTTTTTTAATTCTTTATTATTCCAGTTTTATTTTTAGGTTTACTACAATTTTTGATATGTCATACATCTTTATCATGTCATTTTAACTTTCTCATAATATCATCTTTTTCAAGTTGTTGATTTGATCAACTCATATTATTTAAAGTATTCAGCCACTTCAAAACATTCATTTTTAATGTCTTAATTTATGCTGATAAATTAGGAATAAATTTATGCTGTGTTTCTGATAGTATTTAATAAAGCAATCATTCCCCAACATCTTCATAAACTTTAAATGCACTCTTTTGAACAACTTATATTTGACACATTGTAATATAATCATTTTTCCTTACAATGTAAGACCTGCCTACATTTTCATACTTTTTCTGTAGTAATGCCATATTTTTCCATGTCATTTTCACTCTTGTAATAAAAATTGGAAATGCCAATTTTTGCCATGTTTTCTGTAGCTAGAGTTTTCCTGCCTTGCCCATAGTCAGGACAAATCTTTGTCACCCGCTAGTCCCACAGCCGCTCAGACCCAGCCAAGTAAACACAGAGACTTATATTGCTTACAAACTGTATGGCCATGGCAGGCTTCTTACTAACTGTTCTTATAGCTTAAATTAATCCATTTCCATAAATCTATACCTTGCCAAGTGACTCGTGGCTTACCGGCATCTTCACACGCTGCTTGTCCTGGCTGGCAGTGACTCCTTCTGCCTTCTTGTTCTTTCTTTTCTCCTCTCTGTTAGTCCCGCCTATACTTCCTGTCTAGCCACTGGCCATTCAGTGTTTTATTTATTGACCAATCAGAGCAACACATTTGCCATACGGAACATCCCACATTTTCATACCTTTTCTGTAGTAATGCCATATTTTTCCATGTCATTTTTACACTTGTAATAAAAATTGGAAATGCCAATTTTTGCCATGTTTTCAAATGGTTTACAGGATTTAAGCTATGTTTTTCATTTTGATAAATTTGATATGAATAAGTGTTTAATTTGAAGTAACCAAGAACAATCATGTGCTAGCTAACCTTATTAACTGTACAGCCAGTTTTAAATATCTGAATTTCAATTCTCCCAGTATATATACTTAGTGCTGTTATGATAGATAATAATCAACTTCAAGCATCTGAGTGGTCACAGAGTTTCCATCTTTGAGCCAAATCTTATCATTAATGTAAAACTAATTCAATTTAATAATATCATTTATGTATAAAATAATTCAAACTCCCAGGCTGTAATACTATACAATGCTGAGTGTAATTTCAACCCTGACAAAGAGTTTGGGAAAGTTATAAGTCCTGTCCATGGTTTCTTCTATTTTGCTTTGGGCAAATCTGGGGGATTCTATATTTCTATGTTTACTGAGGTGCTTCTTGAGTTCCTTAAATTAATGAGTATTTTGTCCTCATGAAGTAACAGTTGTGGATTTAGAAATAGGAAGCCTTCGTATACAGCAATTCTCTTTACTTGCCATTTTACTCTTAGAAAATAATGTCTAAAGAAACCTTAATGATCAGAGACATTTACAACTGGGCATCTCACCATTGTTTCTAAAGGCTGTTTCTTGATAATTATATTTCCATTCAAGATCAACTCAGTGTGATAAGAGAATTCTGTGCACAGACCATAGCTTGTGCGTGCTCTCTCTCTCTCCCTCCTTCTCTTTTTCACACTTGTAGCATGTTCAAGAATTCACTCACATTTCCTGCATGTAAGTAATTTCCACAATTATTCATTAAATCAACTCAGGAGAAAATATTTTTATTCTCAATAAAAGTAATTTAACAGTCAATTAAAAGAAAATTTTGTTATTGGTATGTATAGGCAAATATTGATAGAAAGTACTTGAAACAGATAGGCAAAGTAAACTTCTTGAAATGAGATTTAGTGAAAAAAGACAATGCATAGTGAATCTCATGGAAGTATTATTTCCTGGCTTGCTGGTTACTTTCTCTTCTGGCATATCAGCCTTTGCTGCACAGTAGGCACAGAGCTAGTGGCATATCCTTTGCTTCAAACATCAAACATTTACCACCAGAAAGTAGTGGGAACAGATTTCTATAGCTCAACTTGAATTTCCTTTTTAATGACTGTTTTGTCCTCATTCACAACAGCGATGGGTTCAGAAATAGGAACTAAACTTCTTGATCACCAAACGAAACCACTTCAGGTATTTGGATCAATCCGATGAGATATCTATAGTGGATTCTAAACACCTTTCATTTTCCAACAAACTACTTTCTCCTTAGAATTTAAAACTTTGGTCCCACTGAACTTAGACACTACTTATTTAATAGTGTAGAGTTGATATTCTCTTCATAAAATGTACAATGAGCATCATAGAATTTTGGGGCAAGAGAGACAAACTATTATTGGCCAAGAGTCTGGACTTTTACCCAGGTGATCTGAGTCTAAACCCTAACATTTCCTCTTAGGATCTGTGTGGCTTGGGCAACCAACAAACTTCTCTGGTGTCAATTTGTGCTCCTATAACATGATGACAATAGTGCTTTGTATATAGAGTTTTTCTTTTATTCTAAATTAATTATGTAAAGCAATCATCAAAAAACAATTGTTTTCAGTTGTCATATCTTATACTTAATGAAATATGCTAAGATAGTTTCTGACTAAGCTGGAAATCCAAAACAAACATTCTAAAGTTGATTATAATTTTTTTGTTTCTTGAATTTTGCTTGAACTTTCTTTTAAAGAGTGAATTTAATCTACTCAATGAGTAATTGGAATAATTTTATAGTCTTTTAAGCCCGAATAAATCATGTATTTTTTTTAAATCTCATACATCTCTACCAAGCATGAAGATTGTCATAGACCCAACAACGACTTCCTTATGTGTGACCACTGAGCAAGTACTTAAATGAATGATTTGCAAACCAGCTCTATTAAGTTTAGGAACATCAAATATCAATGAATTATGCTGGTTCAGGAATCACCAACAAGAAAATAGTTATCCAATCTTAAGAACTGACTTGTTTTATTTGACCCTACATATACCTTGTATTAAAAATGACAGCATACAGGAAGTAGTACTATGGGAAAATACTGGAATTTTAAACCTTGCTTAAACTGAAGAAGTTGCTGCCTGAGAACAACTAGCTAAACTAATGTCAATGTCATTGCTTCTTAAGGTTCATAAATAATATTAAAGTTACATATTTTCTCAATTCTCTTTTCCCCAAATAAGGAGATGAACATTTTTTATATCCTCTATATTGCTCAATGAATTTAACTATTTTGTGAGTTTATAAAAAGATTTATTATTCATCATGGTTTGGTTCAAACATATTTCCCCCAAAGGGATTAAAAACTTACACAAAGATATATTTATCATGTGAAAAGCTATGTATCTTATTGTTAGAAATATTATAAAGGCAAGTTCCCTTGAGTTTTTTAGTCCCAAAGCCCAGGATTTATCATCGCCAACTTTCTGATTTAGCATCTATGAATATGGTAGTTTCATGAGACAGTAAAATACATTTTTCTCCAGCCAAGATCCATCCAGGAAAGAGAAGCAATTTTAGATATTTCATGGAGAGGTTTTAACACAGAGAAGTGGTTACATTGGATAAAAGAGCTGGAAGCTGAATGGCTGATAGTGAATCAATTTAGAGGTTAGTAACAGCATAAAGTCCTCATGATCCCCAAGGATAAAGAAAAGAAGTGGTTATACACTGTAAGTTCCCGTGATTGGCTGGCCCTAGCTTGAAATCAAAGAGCAGTTGATGAAATCTGAGATGTGTGGCTCCTGTGTTAACAAACCAGAGGAAAAGGGATACAGAACTGGAGATAAACTGGCAGTTATCACTTACTTACTAGGACACTGGCTGAAGAAATTACTCGAGCTGTAGCATGGGTGATGCAAAGACAGCATCAATACAATCGGGGAAGTTTGGAAAGGGTAAAGAAGGACACACAACACAACAAAAGACACAGAAGCAGAGTATCTGACGTGGTCCCAGGGTCTGATGTTTGCACACTTTTCAACTTCTTGGCAGGCTTACTAACTAGAATGAAAAACACAGTTTCTACTTCTGTGTTTCATCAAGAAAGCAATGAAGATACCTACAGGGCGAAAATGAGCACCACTGGAATTGTCTGAGTTTTCTCAAACGGCAACTAAGGGTCGGACTGAGCCATGATGCCAGCTCTGATTGGCGGTAGTCCTAATGATTCTGGGAAATGACATAAAAAAGAAACATGCCCACAGAAATATGCTTCTCCCTGTACTGATGGGAGCAAAAATAAACTGCTTAGCAAATCTTTCCCTTATCCAGGAGATACAATTCTCCCCTGTCACTTTTGAGAGCCAATTTTCTCTTGTCTTCTGTCGGCTATGAATAGATTTTAGGAGTACAATGTTGTTAGCTGAAATATGCTATTCGGTTTGACACAGTGAATTTGCTCTATTATTTCCTATCTTACTTTAGAATTGCTTACTCTTCTACCTCAGTTTCTTAACCTTCCCCAGGAAAGCTACCTGCCCAGTATTTGAATTGTTTTATTAACTTCAATGCCTCACCCATCTTTCAATGTTAGCTGCCTCATAATGACTTTGAATGATACCGTTAGCATTCCAGTATGTTTTTAAAATTTGCATGACTAGAATTAACTTTAGTACAAACACATAATATGACTTAGCAATTACTAACTGCCTCTTCTGGCTGCTCAGTTTCTTTAATTATACTAATTGGAAGTAGTCCAGGATAAAATATTTTATTAAATTTTATATTAGTAATCTAACATTTCAAGATCTTCTATCACTAAACTATTTTATGTGAAATAAAAAGCTAAAATGAGGTTGCAGGAAAAAATGTAACCTTTCTATATTGCTAGTAAATGTGACACATTAGAAAAATGACAATATGTATTTCCCATAAATTTTCTGTAACTTTACTGATAATCAAACAGATATGCATTTGGAGCAAATAAGCCCACAAATAGTATTATACTTCTGTCATGAAAATAATTTTTTGATAGGCTCTTTTTTAAGGGATAAAAATCTTATATGCATGCTCAGAAAATCTGTTGCCTCATTATAGAAATTCTGAGTAAATGCTCTTGTATTCAGTGCTGGCTTTGGAAAAAGGATTCCTGACAAAAGGAAGATCATAGAGCTAAGAGACACCACCCAGATGACAAACAGAAAAAGAGTGCTTGTAAGACTTAATCGTCAAGATTCTAGAAGAGAAAAAAAAAACATCTCTCTGACAATCTGAATTGCACATAGCAATGCATCATGGGAGTTTATGAGTCTTAGTTCATCAATGCCAGCAGAAGAAAGGGTTAGGTCATTGCAACTGTACCCCAGGTTAGTGGCTATTCTGACATGCTCAGATCTAACTAGAAGAAAAATTCAAAATTAAGGTGTTAGACATTATTGGACTTTCATTTTATGTGTGTCTTGATGACAGTTAGCAGAAAAAAGGCCAGTAAAGCTAAATATAAACTGAAGGTATGACTGAGTCCAAGAGAGAACACATTATAGGGGTGTTACAGAAGAAGAAAAAAAGCAAGAGGTGTCTTTGTGGCATCAAAGTTCATTCATTTTCTCTATGGAGCGTAACATACTTTTGCTATAGACTACTTTATTATGGTTGAAATTATAAATATTTTTAAAAAATAGTAGTGAATCTTTTGTTAATATTGTTTCAAAAATAGCCCTGTATGTCAGAGTTCTTGAAGGACAACCTCCCTGGATATAACATATGCAGACATGTTTGGCAAATAGCTAACCGAGTTCATTTGTTTATAAATATTTCTGTCCCACAAATACATTTTTAAGCTACTAGCCTTTCAACACCTAATACCATCTGTTACTCAAGAGCCCATCAAATTGTGTAGAGGTGAAGTAAAGAATGTGAACATATATTTAATTCCAGGGCACCCCTACACACACTGGCCATTATATTTGCCATGACATTTTTAGAGTGGATCCCCTTTCAATGGACAGAAAACTCACCTAACACAGGGTCTCATAGTCTAGATATTGTAGTCCCTAGATCTTAAAGTGTGCCTATTTTATGCAAGTCCTAAATAGAAGGTTAAACATGCTTTCTATAGAGACAGAGATGAAGAACAGCTCCACACCACCACTTGAAGTGGCCTGAGACCTTCCCTTAATTTTTTAGCAATCCTAATTTAGGTAAAGACAGATCCATGTATTCCCAGAGAAAATAATTTCAAGACTATCCATTTATAAGCAGAGTTGGAGCAATTAAAATATACTTTCAACATAGAGTTTAAGCATAAAGGTTTTTTTAAAAAAAAGGAGAGGGGATGGGGAAGAAAGAACGTATGTCTGAGACCCTGAATGTAAGTTTCTTTAAAAAGAGTTGGGTTTCATTGTCTTTACAATGGGCACTTATAAGATTTTGGTGATTTTTTTAAGTTATTATCTTCAATGGTTTGCTAAGGAATTTGAATGAGACTACTAGGCGGTTCCTGAGGTATACCTGATAGATTACAAATGACAAGGCAACACTCCAAGTAACAGAGATGAAGGAAAATGAGATATCTGTACCATCAAGAAAGTTAGTAGTCTGTACTGCACAATTCACAGTCAAAAGTTCTTTATTAGTATTTTTAATAGATACATGCTATGCACTTATATGATAATTATAACTTATTAAGTCCTGTATTAACTTCTAAGTGAAGATTGATGAAATGGTATACTTGGGGAAAATCTTGTGTGTTAAAAAGTTTGCACTGTAAGAAGGTGGATTTTGATAAAGTGATTGGATATCTAGGACTCTGACCCAATGAATATTTCTATCTATCGATGAATTCATAAGTAGATGTCATTATTGGGAGCTTGTAGAACCTAATAAGTATGGTCTAGTTGTAGAAATTAGTCACTGGTGCTATAACTTGAAATATATACCATGTCCCAGATCTCCTTCTCCTTTCTCTCCTCTTCTTGTCCACCCCTTTCTCTCTCTCTCTCTCTCTCTCTCTCTCTCTCTCTCTCTCTCTCTCT
>CABHPR010119745.1:54039-66813 GCA_902168415.1 Peromyscus melanophrys
TCTCTCTCTCTCTCTCTCTCTCTCTCTCTCTCTCTCTCTCTCTCTCTGATTTCCAACTGTAATGAAATGAGTAGCCACTCAAGACATGTTCTCTACAGCATAATGTTTCGCCTCCCTGTAGGCACAAAGGGGCCCATTGCACATGGACTCAAACCTCTGAAGTCATAAATCAAGACAAATATTTTCTCCTTTTCATTGATTCTCCCATGTATTTTATCATTGCAGTGAATGGCTTACCCAACCCCTACACAAAAATATGCTTTTTGTAAGATACAACCTCGGAAGAGTAATTTTAGAGCTATTACTAAATATCTCCAAATACTTCCAAGGATATTATCCTTGTTCATATTCTCAGAGGTCATGTATGATGATGCTATAACATAAAAAATAATTATGGAGAAAATAAGTTCCTCACAACCACATACACAACCACTATAGCCATGTCCATATGTGACTTTCTCCTTATATAAAACTGTCAACACAATTATTTACTACATCACAACATCATCCTACACTCCCTAGGCATTCTTCTAGGAGGCAGTCACATATGAACGCAGCTATAATTGTAGTGTATGTAGTTGTGTCCTTTCATGTATGTGGCTAGAGATTTCCTGCCAGACCCACAGTCAGGATAAATCTCTTTCACCTGCCAGTCCCACAGCCGCTCAGACCCAACCAAGTAAACACAGAGACTTATATTGCTTACAAACTGTATGGCCGTGGCAGGCTTCTTGCTAACTGTTCTTATATCTTAAATTAATCCATTTCTATAAATCTATACCTTGCCACATGGCTCGTGGCTTACCGGCATCTTTACAGGCTGCTTGTCCTGGCGGTGGCTGGCAGGCAGTGACTCCTTCTGCCTTCCTGCTCTTTTTATTTTCTCTGTTAGTCCCGCCTATACTTCCTGCCTAGCCACTGGCCAATCAGTGTTTTATTAGCAACACATTTGCCATACAGAACATCCCACAGCACTTCCCCTTTTTTTTTTTCAAAAAGGAAGGTTTTAACCTTAAAGTAAATTACATATAATTTGGGAATTTGGGCGTAGCTTCTCTTACTGCTTCCTGCTGGAGGGGGGCGCTGTATCTTATGGGGACACAAAGAAAATTTTAGAATTATTGAGTAGTCCGTGAGGGTGTATCGTCTGAGCCAGTTGCCTTGAAACGGTTCTGGATGTTGGATCATCTGGGCCATGGTGTCATCGGAGACCTTCAGGGGGTCTTGGCTGGTCAAACCTGATGTATCTTAATCTGGAACAAATCCATATCCTCTGGCTTTCTGTGGGAACAAAATCAGAGCTTCCTTTCCAAAGCAACATATCTTTACATCCAAATTTTGAAGTCAAGGTATCTTTAAAATATACATATTGGTTTAACTCAGCTTCCTTTACAATCAAATATCTCTCTGCAGTTAAGAATCCCAAAGACAACACAATGCAGATTCTCTGTGTGATATCCATCTTTACGTGGCTTATATTTTATACTACCTTTACTGTCTCTTTAAAGACTTCATTTTTCAAAACTATCATTTCTTTATATAACTGTATATATTCCTTTTTATCTCTCTTTGAAGCCTACGTACATTCTTACACACATTTTAAAGCATTTAAAGTCTTGTTCCATCTGAATCTGTTTTATTGTGAATCAATTGTTTTAAACTGCAGCATTTCTAAGACTGAACTGGTGCTGTGGCTGCTGGCTCCGCCCACCTCAGCTTCCCAACATGGCGATGGTACGTTTACCACCAGCTCTGGGAGCCTTCGTGGGTCTATGCTTCTATCAAAGCAGCATGTAGCCCAGAAACCTCTTTTTTTGTTTTATACTAGCAAAGGCTAAATCCACCACGCAGTTTAATGTGCCACTTGCAGACACCTCATTCCCGCCATACTGCAGGTTAAGTGCACACGCCAAGAACCCACAAGTAGCTCAAACTGGCAAGCTGCCGCTCATTTGAGAGAGATAATTAGGAAGCTGTTTTAGCTCCGTTTTAGAATCTTCTTTTTACTCTTTCTCAGGTTTTAAGTGGAAATTCCTGCCCCACGTTCTGGCGCCATGTAGTAGAAAATAATACCTTTCCTCTTATTAGTGTATTATATACTTTTGGATGTTGGCCTTTCTGCTCACAGGTATGATAGCTTTACATAAGAGAAATTACATCTTAGACACAAGACTTTCGCGTATTTGCTTCAAACTTATTTTGGACTTGGCTAACAAATTTTGCCAAAGTAAACTTGTTCGTTTACATATTAAAATACATTATTACTTTAAATTTCAGGTTCCTACATGGTGTGTCTTGCTTAGAAATACTTTCCCTATAAGTCCATGAAATATTAATAAACCCATCAATCCAAATTGTATGACTTTTAACATTAGTGGAACAGAACAATGATAAATATTTAGTATTTTATTTGTGTGCCAGAGGAGATGGTTTAGTACTTAAAAACACTTGCTGCTCAAAGCAGTCAAGATACCTGTGGCCTCTGCAGGTACCTGCATTCATGTGTACATACACACATGCAGATAAACAACCTGGAAAATAATAAAAATAAATCTTTTTTTGTTTGTTTGTTTTTTGTTTTTTGAGACAGGGTTTCTCTGTGTAGTTTTGGTGCCTGTCCTGGATCTCGCTCTGTAGACCAGCCTGGCCTCGAACTCACAGAGATCTGCCTGACTCTGCCTCCCAAGTGCTGGGATTAAAGGTATGCATCACCACCACCCGGCAAAAATAAATCTTTTAACTCCTTAAGTATATTATGTACACATGTGAAAACGTCACAGTGATGCTCATTATACATACAATTAATATGCACTATTAAATACACTTAATGCTCTGAAAAGTAAAAGTAGTGTCTAACTGAAAGAAATTAAAGTTTTTTACAGTTATAATATTTTTGAGTAGGAAAAGTTATAAAGATAAATTTTCTGATGAATGCTATCATTATAGTAAAGGCTTATGTATAAATATATTCAATTATTTCAAGATCAGTATTTGTAAAATTCCAGTTAGACTGGACATACATAAATAGGCCATAAAATGTATATTGATTTTAGATAAAGTCATCGTATGAAGAATTATAGAAAAATAATTTTGTAGGATGTTTTACTTTGTCACATTTATTAAGTTATTTGATGTGTAGTTAGTTGGTGTACACGCTACACTGCATGTGTGGAGATCACAGAACAATTTGTAATATCCAATTCTCTCCTTCCACTATGTGGACTTTCAGGTTGAACCCAGGTTGTCAGGCTCAGTGGCAAGCTCCTTTATCCACTGAGCCATGTTTTTTTTTTTTTTTTTGAATGGGGTGAGCAACTTATACTATTTTACTTCATCGCAAATTGCTTCCAACCAGTTTTAAATAGCTTCTCCCACATGCCAATAAGTGAGTCTATGTCAAGGAGTCCAAGTCCTTGTGGCATATTTGACAGGTGGTCCCAGAAAGCACCAGGGCAAGAATAGAGAAGTGACAGAAATAAGAAAGGAAAGCAATAGTGATTGTCACCATGGGTGGGTGACTACAGTGGGCGACGGGGGCACAATCCCCACGGGGATACCTGAAACACTAGACAGGATATGCTTGAGAGTTATTCCATACAAGACGGTTGAACTGAAGAGTAGACTCATGAGCCTCTGTCCTAAGCACTGTTCCCAGCGATATCAGACACTTGGCAGTTTGTTAGGTTGCTGCTAGCATAAATCATGATGCTTATTGCTCAGAGATAATAGAAAAAGTACCCACAAAATATGGATTGACCATTTTAAAAGTGAAATTTCCCCAAAAACCTTGTGAAGGGAAAAGTTTGCACTCCTGCCCAGCTCTGCCCACAGCAACCTTCCTTCTTGCTTATAAGGGATGGTGGGTTCCTTTCTGTTTGGTTAATTCATGAACTATGAAAACTGTCACATTTGTGCATAGACAGAATATTCTACTTGGGAAAACCATACCTTGGTTTACACTTCTCTCTGGAGCTCTCTCACTCCTGCAGGTCCAGCTCCAGGTACAGCTGCTCCATCACAGTTTTTTTTTTCCTTAGACATGATCTTAAGTAGACTAAACACTTCCTGAGGTTGTTTACCTGAAGGTAGTGAATCACCCAGATTTACTCATTGCATACAAGAAAAGTGAGACTGTTAGATTTGTTCATAGACTAGGAAAGGATGTAGGGCCCAATTATTTTACCTAACACTGGTTAAAGCTTTACTGTGAAATCAATCATTTGATGTGGTTAGCAGCCACAGTACTGGGCAATGCTCCTGGGTCTCATTCAGTCACTTCAAGGTGCTAAACTCCAAAAGTGACTCAAGGTGGACACATCAACTCTTGGCCATCCGCCAAATATACGTAGATATAGATAAGTATAAATATAGACATAGTCTCCTCATGGTTCTGTCTTCTTGGAATAGCTAAACTAACCTGCCGAGGGAGGTATATTATTTCTGGTTATTTGCCCAAATCAAACCTTATCACAGACTTGAGTTTTGATGTCAGGGCTTGACCCACTAACAAAGAAGCAGAATTTCTCCAGCGGGGCATCTTGGCGGAAACCTGCAATTCTGCTTCTATATAAGATTTATTTTCTTTTTTCTTTCCTCTTCTCTTTCTTCTTTCTCTCTTTCTTCCTTCCTTCTTTCTTTCTTCTGAAGATTATTCACTATGTATCTCTAGCTGGCCTCAAACGAGTGGTCATTCTGTTTAACCCTCTCAGTCCCGGAAATACAAACACGAGGTGCCCAGTCTCAAATGGTACATCTATAGCACCCCACCTACATGGGGAAAAAAAATCACAAAAGGCAGGTGGAAAGACTGCAGAGGACCAGGTTGCCTAGATACTACCTTCTAGACTTGACAGGGATGCTGCACCAATAAAATCACAACAAAATGATTGCACATAAATGACTGAAAACTGGCAATGCTGGTCTGCATTTCAATGCAGATATGGGAAATTACGCAAGGCTCACCCTCTGCTGAAGAGCTACAGGTGATCAGTGGCTACTAAGGGAATAATCAGTCTTCTCTAGGGGTGAGCCCTTGGCCAGACCTAAAAGCATGTGCATTACAGTAACACTAGGGTGGTGTGTGTGTGTGTGTGTGTGTGTGACAATAATCATGGAAGCGGAAATGAACTTTTGAGGTGGGATATAGATATTAGAAATATGTCTCAGATATATTACTAATAGAGAAAATAAGTATGAGCTGACTCTATGAGTTTTCTACATTTAATGCTTTTTCAGCTATACCAGATGAGCCTAAATTATGCAGATCATACTCAAAAATTAATATTATGTTTTGGGGAGTTATATGTGTCTTATTTTCTTATAAAGAAGATGACTTTTAAAATTCATATTAACTATATGCCAGTCATATTCATTTTAATATATCTTATGTAATCTTTACAAACTTGGAAGCATTCTTCAAACCTTGAGTCCTACTTTGCAGTTTTCAAAATGCATGATCTATGCTAGAATTTTTCAATATACAGCATTTATTCCTGTCTCATTAACTATATTCATGTTTTTTTGTGGGGGTTGGGTAACACATTGCTTCCTGAAACAGACTTTTTCGTACTTCAATTCAACTGAATTTTGCATTTGTTCATTTCTTTATGTAAGCAAAAGTGCAACTGGATTTTCAATATACAAAATGAGAATGAATACCATAATTTAAAAAGTTGAATATTATAAAAAAGAAGAAAAGAAAATCCCGAGATCAAGGAAAATGGGAAGTACTTGTAGAGTTTCAAATGTACTTGAATAAGCCTGAGAACATAATAAACACAGAATATAGGGAATACAGGGAAGGATGCCATGGGATCTACTTGCCTTAGATTTCCCTAAAGAATCCAAATATTACAAGACCATGAAGACTGTAAAGTGATTAAGGGATTGTACTAACTGGCAGGATTAATAAGATAAGCTTGAGAAATATTATCTGACAATCCAGGAATAATTCATGAGTAATTATAGAAAACTGAATTTATACTTATTTTCCCAAGAAAGAATCTGTAGCAAGACTCTTGCAAAATTTTTCCATGCTATAAATTTTATTTTCAACAAATGAACTCTGTCCTTTACTAGAAATAACGCTGAATAAGGTATATAACTTCATATGCTAGAGAGAACTATAATAATTGTATATTTTTCAAAATCAAGATCTCTTATCTTTAGAAAATCTACTTTCGAGTTGCATATTAAATTATTAATATGTAATAAAATGTTACATTTAAAATACCTTTTTAACAACTTCAGTAAACATCAGCTTAATATGGTTAAGCTACACTAAAATTGTAGTTATGATAGAGTCTGAGGTGTAAACAAAGAATCGTAAAGAATGACTGCCCCCATTGACAAGTATTTCATGGAGCTGAAAGCCTTCTTGAGGTGACACCCAGACTCCTGGGTTAGTTTGGGCTCTCACAGGCAATTGTTGCTCTCTGCAGTATGTGGTACTGTTGGGAGATGCACTAGAAACTTGTGGGACTTGTAAGGTAAGGTCTCCTATCTAGTAACTGCTTTGTTTAATAGGTGATAGGTGTTGCCTCTGCTCAGCATTCATTTTTCATGAAGATTCATATGTTCACACCTAATTGCAAAAGAATCCTAGACATATAGCATTCTCATTAATCTAGAAATACAAGAATTGTGAATGCACAAGGGTATTAGAAGTTGCCGTGCCACTCTAGGATTTCAAAGCTCTAGGCAGCATCCACAATAAAGGGACAGACCAGAAATTACCTAATACATAAACTTAGAATTACTAAATGTTTTCTGTTTTCATAAATATAGCTTTGTAACAATGGATAGGATATTACATATATAAGAAAGATATAACATACACAATGTTTAGGATGATACTGGAAAGTTTAAGGGCAATAATGACATAAATGGTAATAATGCATATGTGCATATAGTTATAAAATTCCCTGAATATTATTTCAAAGTCTATTGAGCATTAATATTCCTTTAAGGCAACTCCTTTTTTGCTATATATGCATAAAATTACAAAACAGGTTACCATTTGTACTCATGTTGGCCCACGGTATGTGTACAGGGTGATTTTTCCCAAGGAAGTTTCCTCCAGAGATAGGACCTCACAGTGGCTACATCTGTTCTTGCTGGATGAGAGTATTATTATATTCACAGCAACAGATGTTGCACCGGGAGGTTTGTCTTTTACGCTTAGAGAAATTGCACCATAGAACTAGAAGTTTTATGAAAATCAATGATGTCACAAAATAAATGTCTCACCCCAATTGCCATAAAAAATGAACATGCTTTAATTTCATTAACTTAATGTGATTATTTGAAGTTGACCATCATTTCAAAAACTCTAAAAAGCAGACTAAGAGGGAAGATTTTTATATACTGACGTCAAGTGTGAAATAATTTCCGTTAAGTTTTTCTTTTTAATTACACATGACTTGGTTGTACTAGTAATTATGCTGAGGGCTAACTGTATTTTCATGTTTAATTGTTTCACTTCTAAGTCTGACTGAGGCACTCAAACTTTCACACTTCATAATCATCACAGGATGAATCTTGTCATGGCTAAACCTTCAAACAAAAAGAAAGCAGACATATTGGTTAAATTAATTTTGTCTCATTAGATTATATTATCTGTCTGAAATTGCTGATGAAATTTTAGAGAAAAAGTCAATTGAAACTAATTCAGAGTCTGAAGACCATTCGTATATAAATTACATTAAATATAATCCATTAAGCTATTATTTAATGACCACCCACCATGAGTACTACCCTCTACTCAGTTCTTAGCACAGAATTGTTGATCAGAATCCTGAAATACAGATTTGGAGAGAAAGATCAGCTTCTGCCAGGCAAAGCAACGTCTTCAAACACATACTATCCAACAGCAGGTTACAGAAGCCCCTAGGAAGAAGGCATGCTCTAAAACAAGATGAGTATCTTCCCTCAAGAAAATGAGAATAAATACTTCTTTTGGAGTTGCAAACTGGTCAACCTAGAATGTAGACAACCCTTCCCTTCAGGGAGTTTAATTATTAAGTACATGGTACATACTACTATCCAAAAGCTTTCTGATGGTTATGATCTTAATTTTCAAATGCTTCAATAAAGTAACTGGTAAAATTCCAAAAACATTATTCTTAAATTTGCTCTTAGTGAATCACATTCTCACACATATTCTATCTTCATGTTTTTACTCCTGAAAATATGAATTCAGCTACAGTATTAGCACATTTTCTTCATTAGAAAAGTGATGTGCTACCTATATATTGTGCCTTTTGTGGGGGGTAGAGGAAAACTTACAATCACAAGTATTTATAAAATGTTGAGATGAGTAATATTATGATGCTCCATTTAGGAACATGTAAAATTATTTAAACATAGTGTCACAAATAAAGGTATAACACAGTTATATGAAAAAGATATTTGCCATTAGTTTAAAGGGAATTCTGCAGATTTTCACACATCGGTTACTACATGTAATTTTAAATGACCATTTAACCTTACTGGGAATTCAACTCCTTTAGGGTCAGAAGATTAAGAGTTGTTCAAAGATGTTCTAAATGGAGATGTTTTAAACTGCTTGTAACTGCATTTGATTCTGTGGTTATCTTACAAAAAGTCACCCTTCAGGGGGACTGACCTCCAAGATATGTTGCCCATGCTCAAAAGAACAGACGATAATAGAAGTTTTAACCCAGCTATTGAGAACTAACAGAGCATTTTAGAACTCAGAAAAAAATATCCCCTCTGAGAGACATATGTTCAGGGAGATATCTGAAAACTATGGTTCACCTGTGGATTTCTTGGCTAACAGCCTGAGTATCTAGTCAATTTAAGGGCAAAGAGTCATGCCATACTAGAGACTCAAATATACCCTATTAAAGAGGCTAGTGGTTTATGGATTTATTTCATTGAGTATGCATGATTTATTAGGCTTTGAAGGTTATATACCAACAAGACATGCATGTTATTGTGATGGGAAACAAAACAAAAGGGGGGAAAGAGCCAGAAGGCACAAAATGTTCTATTGGCAATTTTCAAATTTGGAAGCACATTTTATCAATCTCTGCCACGATGCTCCTGGCAATGTATTCAAGGGGATCCAGCACCTGAAGCAGCAGAGTGAGTTTTACAACTGCAATATCCAACATCAGAAGATATTCAGTTTGTGCACTGAATCTGTAATAGAAATGAAATCAGTAAAGCTATTGAACTGGAGTCATTGGAACAAAAGTCAAATTTTAAATCTGAAATTAGAACACTCCTCTAGAGTATTAAACATTCACAGTCCCAAACAGAGGCAGATATTGAGCTATTTAGTACAATTATTTTCTGTTATCTTAAAAAAGGAATTAAAATGAACTTGATAATAGTGTGCAGAACCCACAAAATGGTCCAATGAGATCACTTTTTACAGGGCATGTGTGTGTAAAAGACAGAGGACAACTTGTAGGAGCTGGTTCTCTCCTTCCATGATGCAGGCTCCAGGTATCAATCTCAGGTGGCCAGGCTTAGAGGAATGTGCCTTTACTTGCTAAGCCATCTGGTTGGCCCAAAGTTTAATTTTAGATATAAGGGCTCCAATATAAACCAAGTCAACTCTACTAAAAAAAAAAAGATTAAATGTGTTAAACAAACATAAACTACTTTAGTAATAAAAGCAATTGAGGGATTTATTTAACTGTTTTTCCAAGCATTGTGAAAGACATATTTTCACATATGCCACATATATGTTTATACTCATATAAACCTGTAAGTTTCAACATTTATATTTATGTCATGTATCTGTGATTTCTTACATTGTACTAGGTAATTAGGTCAAGAAGGAATTGTGGGCACCTGAAATGAGTATAGAAGACAAAAAGGCAAGGCATCTTTGCTGGTTAATTTTGTAAACTTGATAACAATCTATAGCCACCTGAGGAGAGAGTCTTAATAAGGCATTGTCTATATTAGATTGGCCTGTGGGCATGTGGTGGGTAGGGGATTATCTTGATTAGATTAATTGATGTTGGAAGACTCAGCCAGAAAATGATTAACACAGTCCCTGGGTCTGGGACTGTATAAAAAGGAGAAAGTGAGCTGAGAATAACCATGCATGCATTCATTCTCTCTGCTCTTGACTGTTTATCAGAATAGCTACTTCAATTCATGTTTTGATTTGCCCATGGTAACGAATTGTAACTTGGAATTATAAGCCAAATGAATCTCTCTCCCTTGAGGTTGTTTTTGTCGGAATATTTTCTCACAGCAATAGGAAACAAAACTGGGCAGCACCTCAGGAGTTAGAGGGAAAAGAAGAAGCCATGTACAACAGCTATGCACAACAGTTAAATCCCTTAGAATGGATCTCTGCATAGCTGTTCTATCCACTATTAAGTGGTCCTGGAGTCTCTGATTTCCACCTGATTCCTTGGCAAAGCCACTTTGCAAAGATCATTGCATGCTGGCTCTACTATTATTATTCATAAACCTTTAAGAAACAAGGTCCTTAACTATATCTCATTCCTCATAAGTATTAAAAGAACAGGTTTGGAGTTAAAATTTTCATATCATTTGGAAATCATACACTTGTTTTTAAATGATGTTCTGGTTCTATGTATAACAAGTATATCAAACATCATATTTCGAGGAATAAACGGCACTCACAGAAATCCAGACATGTAGCTTTATAGATAAGGATGCAGAGATCAGAACTAACCCTGACTCTCACAGTCATGAAACTTAGACAGAGCCACCATGATACAATGGGGAAAGGGCAGTATGACCCCCGCTGCTGAAGAGACCACATACTTACGTCATCAACAATGGAGAAATTGAGCTGGTGCTCCACTAGAAGCTTCATGCCCTACTGACTGGCATTCACAGTGCCAAAAGCACTATGCCCAGTACTGGAATAGAAAAGTCATCTTCGATCCCATCCAGCTAAGAACCCTGTGAGCTTCAATAGGTACCTTTCAGTAAGATATACCCACTGTTTGCATACTGGTACAAATCCTATGGGAATAACCAATCACCTTTCAGTTGGATTTAAGGCCTATTCCATGAGATGGAACCCATATTTGACACTATTAATCAGGCCAAAAACCTGAGAGTAAATAAGTCATGGGTTAGCTTACTACAATTATCCTACTAAATGAACATACCAATATAACAACTATTACTACAATATTTCTACACTCTTAAATCAGTGTATCACTGAACCATCATCAGAGAAACTTCTTGCAGAGGATGATAGATAACAAAATAGACTGCAATGGACAACATGCAGAGTAAGACACTTTTGTAAATGAATTTCTAAATGGTCTTATTAAATAAACTAAAAAAAAACATGGAGCCAGACATAGGAGTGAAAACCTGAGAGATCAGGGAAATAGGGAAAGCCACAGCTAACCCTACCCCACCAACTCTGCAACTTCCAAATGCGAGTGACTTCCTGTCTACCCAAGCCTATATGCCTTGCTGTTCTACCATCTGATTTGCTCTCTCTGTCCAGCTACATCACTTCCTCTTCCTGCCCAGCTCTGTCACTTCTTGTCTGTCTGTAGAGACCTCCAGACCTCCATGGTTAACTAGTGTTGGAATTCAAAGCATGTGCCACCATACCTGGCTGTTTCCAGTGTGGCCTTGAACTCACAGAGATACAGACATATCCCTGTCTGCCAAGTGATAGGATGAAAGGCCTGTGCTAACACTGGATGACTTTTGTGTTTACTTACTTATAAAGGTTTGGTATTTCCTCTGATCTCCAGGCAAGCTTTATTTATTAAAGTACAAATAAAATATCACCACACACTTTGGAGACCTCAGCCATGAATGGGATGACTTTATCACAGCCTTCTATCAAGGCTCAGGGATCAGTAACCAGGCTTTCTTTTTTGGGCCATCAACCAGCTCCCAAATCATGATATGGAGACATATTAGTTATGAATGCTTGGCCTATCTCAGGCTCATTTCTTGCTAGCTCTCATAATTTATCTGTTTCTCTTTATCTATGTTTTGCTTTGGGGCTTTTTACCTTTCTTACTGTATGTCCTTCTCTGTGTCTGCTGGCTGTTGGCTTTCTGGCTAGTCCCCAATTTCTCCTTCTCTTTCTCCCTCGTTTTCTCCTCCCTTGTCTTCTCTAACTTATTCTCTCTGCCCACCAGTCCCGTCTATCCCTCTGCTGCCTAGCTATTGGCCATTCAGCTTTCATTAGACCAACCAGGTGCCTTAGTCAGGCAAGGTGAAACAGTAACACATCTTTACATAATTAAACAAATGCAGCATGAACAAATATAACACATCTTTGCATCGTTAACAAAGGCAGCAGAAACAAGTGTAACACACCTTTCCACAGGTAAAGTAATATTCCCTAGCATGAACAAATGTATCACATCTTTACATCGTTAAATATTCCACAACAGTGATCTGTGGCAGGGGACAGTAGAAAGAGTATAAGAACCAGAGGCAATGTGTGACTCTAAGGAAACAGCAGTTTCCAGATACAACAAAACTGAGGCACATATGAAATCACAGAGACTGCAACAACATACAAAGGCCTGCACAAGTTCAAATTAGACAAAAAAAAATCTTAGCATGGGAAAGTGGAAGTGGGCACAGGGTCCTGCCTCTAGCCAAAAAGTCAAACAGTTATTTGCCATTGGTAGCTGCTAGGGCAAGAAAATCAGTTTTCTTCAATGAAGTAACGTTGGGTCTGTCAACAGATGATAGATTTCATATTTTGTTTTCTATTTTCAATTTGTTCTCTCTCTCTCTCTCTCTCTCTCTCTCTCTCTCTCTCTCTCT
>CABHPR010119746.1:0-15107 GCA_902168415.1 Peromyscus melanophrys
ATATATATATATATATATATATATATATATATATATATATATAATTCAATATATATATTATATATATAATATGGTACACAAATAACCAATTCAGAAATATTCTAAATATCTGAATACTGGCTTTTATGTGCTACGAAGGTGGAACATGGCCTTTGGAGTTAAAGACACCTGGATCTGAATCCTTCCTTTACTACATCTATCCTCTATATTTAGAATACAACCTAGATGTCCCTCAACCAAGAAATGGATAAAGAAAATGGGGTACATTTACACAATGGGTTATTACTCAGTTGTTACAAACAAGGACATCAGGAAATTCAAAGGCAAATGGATGTAACTAGAAAAAAATCATCTTGAATGAGATACCCAGACCGAGAAAGACAAACATGGTATGTACTCACTTCTAAGTGGGTATTAGCTGTAAAGTAAAGAATAACTATGCTACCATCCACAGACCCAGAGAGACTAGATAGCAAGAAGGGCCCAAGGGAGGATTCATGGGTTTCCCTGAGAAGGGGAAAGAGAAGAGATTTAGTGAATAGACTGAGGGCAGGTGGTGATGGGAACATGAGTGGTCAGCTTGGGTGTGTGTGTATAGGGGGTTAGTACTGAAAGAGACTACTGGAAGTGGGGACATTTCAGGGTTGAATAAAAACCTAATGCAAAGGAATCTCACAGGAATCTACAAAGATGACCCCAGCTAAGACTCCTAGCAATAGTGGATATGTAGGCTGAACTGGCCATCTGTGACCAGATTAGTGTCTAGCCCAATTTGTCATAAGAGAGGCTTCATCCAGCAACTGACAAAAACAGATTCAGACACACAGCCAAACATTCGGCAGAGTCTGGGAAATCCACAAGAAAACTCACATATCAACTAACCTGGGCTCATAGGGGCTCACAGAGACTGAACCACCAACAACCAGGGGCCCTGCATGGGACTGACCTAGGCACTCTGCTTACATGTTACAGTTGTGTAACTTGGTCCTTTTGTGGTACTCCTAACAGTGGGAGCAGGCACTGTCTCCGATTCTTTTACTGGCTTTTGGGGCACTACTCCTCCTACTGTGTTGCCTTGCCCAGCCTTAGTACATGGGAGATGCTTAATCTTACTGCAACCTGACATGTCAAGTTTTGTTGATACTCATGGGAGACCTGCCCTTCCCTAAACAGAAAAGGGGGAGGAGTAGATTAGAGGGTGGGAACAGAGGGGAGAGGGCAGGGGAGGGACTGGGAGGAGAGGAGAGAGGGAAAACTGTGGCCAGTATGTAAAATGAATAAACAAAACAAAAACTTCTCAATTTTTTCAAAATCCCATTTTCATCTAAGAGTTCACAACAATGCTTAGTTTTTGAGATTATCGCAGCATATAAACTTACCTCACATGATTAAAGTAAATAAATCAATAGGGATTTATTTTATTGTTTTTCTTTTTTAATCTTAAAAGCAAACTATCAATGCAGAACTAGTATATCTAAATCTATTAACCAAATAAAATATTAGTTTATTTTATCCACTCCCACAAATCCATCAATATTTCCTGATATTTCTGCTATGCTACAGTGTTATTAATATTCTATGAACATTGTGTATTTGATTTGCATACTGGAGACCACACATGTGACCTTCCAATCACCTGGAAATAGCTATTCTATTTTTCAATTTCTGTCTCAATATTTACTACAAATTGTATTATTGAGCTATTTCTTTTAAGCAGTCCTCTCAACCCAGCTAAAAAATAATATTTTACTCTCTTATGAAAAGGTTTAAAGATGAGAAGTCTGTTGTTGTTTTTTTTTTCTTTTTCCCTAGCAAGGCTATTACTGAAGCAGGACAGTTTGTGGAGTGAGTTCTCTTTTCCTGCCTTTATGTAGATTCTGAGGATTGAACTCAGGTCACCAGGCTTGCATGGCAATTGCTTTTAGCCGATGAGTCATCTGGCCAGCTCTGAAAAGCTATTGTCTAAGTTTATCAAGGACAAAACCTCTCTTTGAACTTCTTTAGCATCCCTCAAGCCCTGGGATTCTCCTGAAACATGTGGGCCAAAACAGATAAGTAAAAAAATAACTCAAAATATCAAATGAACAGAACCCATTATGTGCAGAGGCCAAGAACTTTATGTTGTGTGGGTCAGATTTACTCAAATACAGAGTACATTTTCATTATTTGTATCTCCCTTTTATGCCTGAACTTCTTGTAAGTTTCTAACCATAGCTTTAGTACTGCTCAGCCAACTTCCCTCTGTCCATCCTTCTACCTAATCTCTTCAGCTTCTGATAACCATGGTTCTACTGTTATTAATTTTTAAGAAAGACGTGTTTAATTCTTTCTATAATGACACAAACAAAATGTGAAACAGATGTAATTTTATAAAAGACAATGACAACGAGGATCATATAGAGCAATGTAACTAAACTATTGCCCTCACTTCAGACTTCCTAACCAACAGTATCACCTTCTTGGCTGTTAGATGTATATTGTTTATGTGAGGATACCAAATCTCATTTGCTTAGTTCTCTGCTTTGCGTACAACCTAGGAAGTTTGGGCTTTTAATAGTCATGTACTAAGTTGTCTTCTAGTGTTTGTATTATTTTCATTTTATAATAGATTGTGATTCTAGGCAGTCTATCAAATTAAGTGTATTTGAAGAGTTATGAAATGTATAATTAAATAGGGAAGCATGTCTTTAGAGATAATCTAATCACCCCTTAGAACCATACACAGTAGCAGGCCTTTGTAACAAATAAATGTGGTTTCTCTAATAGAAACAATAGAATCGAGAAACCAACTAACCATTGAAATGACTTTCAATGAACAATAAGAATTTTCTTCATTCACCTTTTATTGTGAATAAAAATGTCTTTAAGAGAAGCCTTGTTCTCATCATACTTAAACATTTCCACATGAAAAATATAGTCTACATAATGTTTCCAATTCCAGACTGCACTTTCTGATTTCTAGACTGTATTATAGAGATCATGAAGAAGTATATATCATGCTTGAAAGTAAAAAAAAGAAAAGTATCGATAAACAGGAAATTGAAATGTAATCCCTTCCTCAAAAGGGAACTAGAGTCTGTACTCATGACCATCTTCAGAAACAAACAGTACAGGCAGCATATGTCACATGGATGAGCCACAGCTGCCTAAGGAGGCTACTGTTCACACTTAGCAAGAGGATCTCTAGAGAGCTGATGGTCTGTAGTTGACAGTGCTGCTGGGCACACATGAGTTTGGTAAGAAGGTAGATGTCACATGGTTTTACCACAGTATATGGTAATTTTAAATAATGTAGACAATTCTGTAAAACTCTGAAAAGAAACACTACTACTGCATGTGACTCGGAGAAAACCCAAGTTCGTAAAAAGACAAGAAGCTCAGGAAATAAAATTTGTGCTCAGCACAGTTAATAGTGATGTGAGACTGCACTGTCATAGCCGTATTTATGTTTGTCAGAGGAGCACATGGGGTAGACTTACCTGCTGGGAAAGATGCTGATATCATGAGAAATACAATAGAATATAATGGGGGAAAGATGCTAATATAAAACCCAGAAGGTGTTCCTAGTACAGAGGTTTATTCAATGTGTGTGCATAGGATTTCTGAGACAGATCCTCTGTTAGTTTTGAAGGAGACATCACAGAAAACAATAGTACATTTTTGCTTGTTTTCTTTAAGAATTCCATATTCTTTTTATTTGTTTTTTTTCCATAAATTCTTTCAGCGTTTTTTCTAGTAAAATAAGAGCCATTTATGTTCGCTCACTAGGAAAGTCCATGAATGTGCATGATTATTACATGGTTATTTTACCCCTGTGAGTTATGGATTTTGGCTTATTGGCATTTTCTATTTTAGAATACGTTTAGCTATAGAAATTCACAGAAGTCAAGTACAGCAGCTCAAGCCCCAATGCTTTTGGTGGAACATTCTGCTGGCTATGATCACAGCACAGGGACCAAGCCCTTTGATGTGTGCGTTGGCTTTAATAATCATCGCATTTCCTTATTTCCTCCAGCTTGCTCTCCTGAGAACACTGCTTCCGCTACAGTCCCCTTGAGTTGGGAATTTAAATGAACCCATTATCCAGCTAATTCTCAGGTTCATCTTTGTGAAATTTTTTCTGCTCCCCTAACTATATGGCTCCTTTAGTGCTTGCTCAGCATGTGGAACCTGTTTTATCCAGTCAGTGCTTTAGTGCCTGGCCCACAGGCATCTCCATTCCCATCACAGATCAATGTGATTGGTGGTAATACTAGGCAGGAAGAATAGCATTGAAAAGGGACATCTGCAACCAACTGCTTTTTAGGTACCACTTGGGGTCTATGAGTATCAGGTTTGGTACAAATGGCATGATAGGCAATGTCATTCTTTCTTATGTAGACAGTGGCTGCCTCCCAAGACAAGGACATAGGAATACCTACTGATACAATTAGCGTTGCCAATGGCAAACTGCCCCCTTTTCAAATGGATTGTCAAGGAGATGATAATATCCCACTATGATGTAGGCAGTAAAGACTTCCCTTGGTCTGATAAGATTGAATGACCTCCTACAGTAGGAAGAAAACTCTTTTAAAATTTTAATATGACCAGCCTAAAGTCAGAACCTGAAAACCAAGCAAATACTCAAGAGCCACCTCTGAGGACAGGATAAGAAACTGTGAGCCCATTATTGTGAAAAGCCAAGGCAGGTACTCAAGTAGGAACCTGGAGATAGGTTCTGAAGCAGAGACCATGGAGGAACACTTCTTCCTTGCTTGCTCTCTATGGATTAGCCAACTTTCAACCCAGTACCACCTGCCCAGTGGCAGCACAGCCCTTAATAGGCTGTGCCTGCTCACATTAATCATTAATCAAGAAGAAGCCCAGCAGTCTTTCCTATAGGCCAGTCTGGTAGGGACACTTCCCATTTGAGGTTTCCTCTTCCCAGATGACTCTAACTTGTGTCAACTTGACAAAGAAATTAACCAAGACAATTGATTCCTTGTCAAGTTGACACACCAACACATTACTAATGAACCCATAATGTTTCTTTTATTTTTTAATCTCATGATTTCATATTAATACCAATATCACAATATAAAACATAGTATTAGTTTAAAAGTCCCACTGTCTTTAGTAAAAGTTCATTATCTTTAAAATATCCAAATCATTCTAAAAATCTAAAGTCCCTCTAAATCTACCAAATTACTTTAACTATAGGCTCCTACAAAGTAAAAAATAATTTACATATGTCTTACTTCAAAAAGGAGAACCAGGGCATACTTGTCATTAGACCAAAGCAAAACATAAGTCCAACAGTGTAAAATTATATCATGTTGTTCAGTATCCCACTTCAGGCCCCTGAAGGACTTGGGGACCTACCTTTCCAGTTCTGACATTCACGGCACAGGCAGCTTGTTTTGTATGCTCAGCTCAGCTTCATCTCAGAGTCCTGGCATTTTCAATGCATGGGGTCCTTACTGCAACTGGGCTTCAAGCAGTCACCTCTCTTGTGCTGCCTTTAGAGGCTCTGATCCTGCTACATGATGCCAAACCTTAACTTCTCTCCATGAAAACTTTAGTCTTGGAGTCTCCACTGAAATGACTTTTGTACCTTCCACTAATGGCCTCTCCAGGCCTCTTACATTGTAAAGCCTCACTTACTCTTCATGGCTTTTCAAGCTTTTAAAACCTTTACCATGCAGGAGACTCACACACAGTATCAATTTTGGCTGCCAGCATGAGATTCAGCCTTGGCTGCCTCTAGACCACCGTTGGTGTGTGGTGACCCTGAGGAAATAGAGATTTCACCTCAAGGACAGCAGTCTATTCTTAATCACCACTAAATTCTCAGCCCCAGATTACCAGAATCAATTGTCCTAGCAAAGAATAGGTTTTATTTTAGTGGCATTGGTGTTTTCTTCAGCTTGAGCTGACCAGATACCATTGATTCTTAATTCAAATATATCACACTAATGGTCTTTTAGGGACTCCCAAATTTCTCTCTGAAACTTCACAAACCAGACTTCTATGATCTGCACACTCTCAGAATTACCTTCCAAGTTCCCACAACTGCTCATTAAGCTCTGAACTTTCAATGGCTTTTCCAGCTCAAAGTTCCAAAATCCTTCATAATCCTCCCATAACAACATGATCAGCTCTGACACAATAGTCTTCTCTCTGGTACCAGTTTCTGTCTTCCTTATTTTCTATAGCTGTGACAACCTAAGAAGAACAATGTGGGCAAGATCTATTTTTATTTGGTTTATACTTCCCGATCACAGTGCATCTTTTCATATAGATACATTCCAAGTGGATATCGCTGTAAGTTTTAAAGAAGACCAATTTCCCAGAGTTGAGCTATCTCCTCTCCAGTCTGCTTTCCCTTCAAGTTTCAGTTCACTCTGTACGTTTACTGAGACTCTTTACCACTGCAGCTCCTCTCTACAGGATTTGCCTATTTCACCGGGTAAATACCATTCACTTTCTTACTTCACACATGAGAAAAACTGAGCAGTATGTGAACTGATCCAATCAGAGCTCTTAATTTAACATGCTTTCTAATCATTCCTGTTCCTCCTGGTATCAGCTGCTGTACTAATAGTTGCTCAATTCTCCAATGTCAAGTTTTAGTTCTGACTAGTTGACACTTACAGATAGAAAGGTTTAGGCATTTACAGAAATTACAGAACTAATTTTCCAAGCTAATAGCATTCAGTATGTCCCAGAATAGTGGAAAAGCTAAATGTTATGGTCTGTTTTAGTGGGTCCAAAGAGAGGAACTAAAATAAGTATCTTTACATCTTTGTATTAACATTTTAAAAATGTGGCTTGACTTCTCATTTTCCCAACAGTTTAATTTGCTTTGTCTTGTTTCTACTCACTAAAAAAATTATTGTCTATTCTGTGCATTATCTTTGGGAGCAGTCCAGTGGTGAGGAGAAAACAGCCACCCTATGATCTTCCTTAAGACTCTCAAACAAGCTTTGTTTGAATTCATTTTCAGTCTTAGAGCATTCTATTTCTTTAAGGCACAGAGTAAAGCATAAAAATGGGGCCATGCTTTCATTTCAGTGGAATTTTAAAAAGCTTAAATTTCCTACTAATCTCTGTATTTTACTATCCTTGGAGTGATGTCCTAATAGTACAGAATAATCTGTAACTTGATCTTACTAACCCTCCAGCTCTACAGCCCAGGGGAGGAGCTTGCCATTGACCTACTAACCTGTTAGGTTTTGTGTGGCTCTCTATAGATTCTCTGTGAGACGGGACTAGAGAGATGTGCCAGCACGGGGTATGGTTTTAGACTTCATTTTCACTGAGGGCTTTATTCTGTACTTTACAAAGTTCCCAAATTGCCTTTCAAAATGCTGACCAGGATTTATAGTGTGCTCAGCAAACTCTTAATTGATGTCTGATAGAATATTAAAGAGTCTGAGTACATAACCTTGCACATTTGCTTTTTTTCTAATGATAAGATTCACTTTCAGGCCAGTGAAACAGTCTCTTTAAAGTGAACACTACGTGAGTTTCACCTCTATCCAGTAACTCAAAATAGGGAATGCCTTTCTTCTATCTGTGTTTGGGGGTGTCAACAAGATGCCTACCTAGGTAGAATGGCATGTAATTTATTGTCAAAATAGAGACATTTTGAAGAGGAAAATTTGAGGTTTTTTAATAACTGAATGAGGCACAAATATGAATGTGAATTTCTAGGAAAATTAAGGGTCAGAGAGGACTCTAGAAACAAAGTGTAAGATGAACATATTATGTATCTTGAAATGTGAGTTTCTTCATGACTTACAGAATTTTTCAAGTGGTATTTTCTCTCTTTCATTCTTTCTGTCTCTTACTTCTTCCCCTTTCCTTTCTCAACATGTATGTGCACAGATACATATATGTATTAAAACGTTATTTATTTATTTATTTATTTATTTATTTATTTATTTATTTATTTATTTTACATCCTGGCTGCAGTCCCCCCACCTAGTTCCTCTCCCAAACCCCCTCTGTTTCCACCACTCAATTCACTCCTCCTTTTCTGTTTAGAAAAGGGTAGGTCTCCCATGGATATCAGCAATCATGGCATATTAAGTTACACTAAGACTAAGTACCTCCCCATGTATTAAGGCTAGATGAAGTAACCCAGTATGAGAAGTAGGGCTCCAAAAGCCAGTGAGAGAGTCAGAGACAGCCCCTGTTCCCACTGTTAGGAGTCCCACAAGAGGACCAAGCTACACAACTGTATCATATATGCAGAGTGCCCTGGTCAGTCCCATGCAGGCTCCCTGGTTTTCAATGGTTCAGGCTTTATGAGCCCCTGTGTGCCCAGGTTAGTTATTTCTGTGAGTTTTCTTGTGGTGTCCTTGACCCCTCTGGCTCCTACAGTCCTTTTGCCCTCTCTTCGGCAGGATTCTCTGAATTCTGCCTAATGTCTGACTGTGGATCTCTGCATCTGTTTCCACCAGTGGTCAGATGAAGCCTCTCTGATGACAACTGGACAAGGCACCAATCTATGAGTATAGCAGAATATCATAGGGCATTATTACACTGTCATTTTTCCCTACAGTCATGTTTGGTTCTATCCTAGGTCTCTGGGTCATCCAGCCTATGGGTCTTGGTGCTCCAGGTGGTATCAGGGGTGGGGTAACTCTCCTGGCATGGGTTTCAGGCTAGAATTAGTCCAATAGTTTTCAAGGAATTTAATATACTACAAACATCAACATTTCTTACTTATTTTATAGACTTTTAGGTTCTACTTTTGACTGTGAATGAGCAGTTATTACAGGACTAATTTATACTCTTTATTTTGTGTATTAGAGCTGAAGGTATGTCTGTCCCCTTACGCCCTTGTGATTTTCCTTTTCTTTTAATTAGATATGTAAGTCTATCATTTGAATTTCTATCTATATTAATGAAGGTTCTCCAGAGAATATAACTGATAGACCGAATACATTTATAAAAAGGGGTTTTGTTTTAAGCTTGGCTTACATGATATGGCCTGGGAGGTCCGCAATAGTGTCTTCCTAGTAGAGAGGTTGAGAGGCCAATAACTTCTCTGTCTACAAGGTTGGAGGCGTAAGCAGTGCAGACCTGGATGGAGAACCTGGGGTATTATTGAAGGGCCATCCATCTCCAGTCCATATTCAAGCATGGAGAAGCTCAGTTCTGAAGTCATCAAAGGAAAGTAGCCACAGGGATGGCAGGAGCAATAGTATAGATGAACTCATCAGAAAGACTCAAAGGGAAGAAGGCAAAAAACAAAGATTTTCCCTTCGGCCTCTTTTGTCTGGGTTGCTAGAAGGAGATGCCATTCACATTTGGGTTGCATCTTAACCCATCAAGAACATCCCTCACCGGTGTGCCCATGATTTCAGCACCTGTCAGTTTGACAACACTAGCCATCACACTGTCGGTCTAGACCTGGATATCAGAAATCTTTAGTCTATTGTGTTGGTTGTGATTACTCTGAAATAGGAGTAAAACTGTAAGAGAGAATCATGGAATAAATCTTACTTTCCTTCTTGTTTATTAGATCTTTAGTTAAGTAGTGCATTTACCGCACTAAAATAATTAAAAAGAAGATATATTTTCCCTTGTTGTATCATAAGTTTCTCCTTCAAGAGTCACATTGATTTTCTTCTCTAAGTTTATCTTAGCATGAATTTACTAATTTACCTTGCTTGAGGTATGTCATATATATGTATATCATATCCACTTGTATTGACAGACTATTATAAAAATAAAATTAGTATTCTAAGAGATGAATGAATTAAAAGTGATATTTAGATAATCTCTTGATGTGATCCACCTCTAAAGAAACGAAAATGATGTCTGAAAAAGGTGATCAATTAAGCTTTAAATATCAAAAATTATCATATGGATTTCATTTTGTGTTAAGATATACAACTTTAATCACCATTTTCTCCTCATTGTTTTTCTATCTGCTCATTATTTTTTTGAAATTAATTTTTCATCATAGAAATAATACTTTTGATCTTAGAATATACAGAGAATGCACAAAGCATGCAGGAAAAAAAGAAAATGGATTTGGTTGAAATACCATAATTTAGTAGGTATTGATTTTGTGAATTTCATATGCCATGCATTATAATTGTATATATTGTCCACATAATATGTAATGATATGTATATATGCTATCTAAAACACTGCATAATGCATACTATATTAACAATTAATAATTATATAATGCATATTCTATATTGAAATACATGGTACATAATATATATTAAAATTATATATGGTACTTACATATACTATATATTACTAAATAAGAACTTGTCTGTAAAGCAAGTAATAGAAGTCATTTTGTATGGATAATTTATTGCCAGCGTTATAGTTTTCTCAGTTATTTTTGTAAATCAGAAATTAGATATTATTGGGAATCTCTTTTTCATCATATTATTTCTAACATCATTGAAAATGAGAGTATCAGGTGAAAGAGCACTTTTAAGACTGGACATCTTTTATCCGGATTATTTTCCCAAGGAGCTGTGCTTCTCCCTTCCATTGACCGCAGTGCATAAAAGCACCCCTGTTACAGTGGCTGGCCAGCTTCTCCTGATGTCAGACTTTAAAATAAGTGTTAAAGGACAAAAAGAGCCCCTGATTGTTTATCCTCACATCTCTTTCCGTATGACAGAAGGTGAATATTCTCCGATATGCTCATTGGCCTTTCCCATGTCTTTCTCTGTGCCCTAGACACTCAAGTCCTCTGCCTTTGACTTTTCATATTGCTGTTTAGTCTTCTTAAAACTTACTTGGGCCTTGATTTGCATAAATCATTAGTACAGAATCTTTTCCCCTGTTCATTATTAGAAGCTTATCAAGCTCTGCATGAGCCGACTTCCCTGGGAATCATCAGCAAATCCTATTATTTTGTATGTATTTGGGGTTTGGAAGAAGATACCTGAATATAAAACAATATTTTTTTCTCCAAACTTAGCTTCCATATTTGACTGACATTTGAAAAACAGCATTTTTTATGCTTTTGAAATAGATAGTGGTATGAGTTTTTAATCCCAAGTTGCTTTTCAAGAACTAGGTTTTTTTAGGATTAAGAACATGAAGTATATGTCACTAAGTATATGGAATAGCATAGGGGCAAGATGTTGCTATCTAGACTTCCTGAAATGGTTAAGAGAGGTATGTACAAGAGGAAGAATTGTGAGCATGCAATGTGGAAAAAGGCTCTATGTTCTCTCTGCCTTACCCCCCTACCCCGATGCAGCATGGTAGAACTCTGAATAATATTGAGGATTTTGAGACTACAGGGACTGCATTTCCCTCTAAATATGGTATAGCCTGAGGGTAATAAGATGATGCCTTGGTAAAAAGCTTTAGGCCAGAAATGACATTACCAGCAGAGTATTCATGACTGTCTGAAGCATTGGGATGAATGGCCTGGAGACAGTTCTGTTCATTTCAAAATTTTGGCAGTAACAACATAAATGTCATCTGCCCTGGGAAAGGGATAACACATTAGTATGGAAGGAGGAAGGTTCAAAATATACTCTAGTTAAGCAATGTTGAGTACTGTAGCTACTCCTGGCTACAGAGCCCTAGCATGGTTAACCAGTTCATATCTACGCTTATATTATAGCACTTCTGAATCTTTGTGTGTGTGTGTGTGTGTGTGTGTGTGTGTGTGTGTGTGTGTGTGTTGGTTTGGGGCTTTTTGTTTGCTTTTTGAGACAAGTTCTCACTGAGTATCCTTAGCTGTCCTGAAACTCACTTTATAGATCAGACTGCCCTTGAACTCACAGAGATCCACCTGATTCTGCCTTCTGAGTGCTGGGATTAAAGACATGTGCCACCAGGCCCTGCTTCCTTATGAAATTTTATCTCTATTACTGTTCTTATTGTGTGTGTGTGTGTGTGCGTGTGCGTGTGCGTGTGCGTGTGCGTGTGCGTGTGTGTGTGTGTGTGTGTGTGTGTGTGTGTTAAGGTCATTAAAAATAGACGTGAATCCTATTCATTTGGGTACATCCTCCTATGACTTAATTGATAACCACAGTAGGTTATTGAAATGAACAATCTGTCAGCAAATGCAATGCAGTTTTCCACAGATTTACCTATGGAAGGAACCAACTGTTTGGTTGCACTTATCTCTCATGGACAGCTTCCAAAGCTTCTGACTGACTTCATTGAGTTCAAGTATTGTAACAAGTCTTTCTCTGTCTCACCAGCCAGCTCCCAGATAGCAACTCAGAGACTTCTTAATTATAAAAGCTTGGTCTTAGCTTAGGCTTTTTTCTAACTAGCTCTTATAACTTAAATTAACCCATTTCTATTAATCAATGTGCTATCATGTGGCTCATGGCTTTTACCTCTCCTCCTGCATGTCCTGCTTCCTCTGCATCTGGCTGGCAACTCTCCTTTCTTCTTTCCAGAGTTCTCTCTGTCCAGAAGTCCCACCTATACCTCCTGCCCAGCTATTGGCCATTTAGCTTTTTAGAAAACCAATCAGAGTGACGTATGTTTACCAACTGTTGTCAAATATCTCGCAACAAAGTATCATAAAGTAAAAGGTAAATGCATGTCTGTGTTATGATCTTAGCTACTATTAATACAGTCCAGTGAACATCTTAAAAGAAGCCAGCACATTGTCAATGCTCCTCCTGAATAGGAAATGGAAAGCAATAGGTCGATGTAGGCTTAATGCACAGAGCTTCAGAAGTTTAGTTGTCCCTTTGCATATTATTATTTCTATTTTACAGCTTATAGAGATTATAGGACATTGTCATTTCATCATGATTCAGCCTGTCATAGTAAAGTCAGCATTCTGACCCTGATTATCTGATCATAAACATCATATAATTTCCTACATCAAGGTTCCTTGGTAAGGTAAAGAACAGAAAATAAGTGGATTTTGTATTGATTCTTTCAACTCTAAGTCCAGCTAAGCAAGACTGGGGGATGGAAGAATCCCTGGCTTATTGTCTTTAGTATGAGCTGTTTCATCAAGTGACCCAAGAGTATATTTTTTTGTCTTGATGTGACAATGGCTGAGAAGCATTGTATCATTCTGCATTTCCAACAGATTTTAAAAGTAAGTATCAGGGTCAAGAGTAGCAACTATTTACTACAGAAATGTATTAATAGATTAGGAGAAGAGGTAAGGGAGTTTGAAATAGAAACAAGAGCAGGTGTATATTGGAGAAATATTTAGACAGAATTCTTGATAATAGCAAATAGGAATTGAGTGAGAAAAAATTGTAAGTTATCTAGATAGCCTCAGAATAAAGATAGATTGAGAAGTGAGAGATAAGCATTTGCTAAGGGATCAGGCATCATCATTATCACTAATAGCAATGCTCAGAGTGTCAGAACAAGATTTTAGCCAATCTGTAACTAACGTCAGGATTTTTCTTTTTGTGTGTATCTTTCTCTTCTAATTGCTAAACATCCTTATTAGAGTGCTGTTAACAGTTTTCTTTGAAGATTTCCTATGATGTGAATTTCAGTGTCACACATTTCAAGTGATGATATCTACACAGATGGAATGTTAGTCATCTAATTCATCAAAAGCTATTGTTCTTGTGGGTTTTCCCCATTCCCATCAGGCATCCAGCGAATATGAAGGGACAGGGTTACAGACCACTTGGGGATTTTTCAGGTCCCATGAATCCTATTACTCCCTGACCATAGACTGGCTGTAGTCATAGGTCTGATTTGGAGAATAGGAATTTTCACTAAAATGATAATCTGAGTTTGGATCCACTGGACTCCTAGAAGTTTTACTGTTCTGTTTTTAATGTAACTCTGCTCTTTTGGGAGCCATTTTGAAGAACGGTCAAGAACCTTGGCTATAAAACTAAACAGCTTACATTGGATTCTGGCCAAACAACCTTAGCTAATTACTTAATCCTTCTGTGCTTAAGTGTCTCATCTAAAAATCGTAATGGCGTTTTCATTGCAGCTCCATAGTGTTGTTATAAGGATTAAATGAGCCAATACATGCAACATGTTGATAATTACACTTGACATATAGTAAATCTTCAACAAACATTAGATTTTATTAGGTTTATCTTATAGGAAATTGCTAAAGTCCTCTACTACCATGGAAGGTTCAATGGTGGCCATCTGGGAAATGCTAAATTTTCCTTAGAATTTTCATTGTATGAAGTACTATTAATTTATATTATTCAATGTTCTTGGAACAATTGGCATCTTCTGTCTTTTTTGTTTCGTTATTGTTGTTGTTGTATAGTTTGCATTCATCAGAAATTCCTTTGTTGTGATGCCTAACAACTTTCTCATAACTATACCTTATCCAAATAAAATGCTAAACTAGAAAGGCCCCACACCGTCTCCTAAAACTTGGAAAGATCCTGAGTGTAGTAGAGAGCATTATAACGTACTTACCAAAATAAAACTGAAACACATCATGGAAAGATTGCAAGTAATATTAAAGCTTTATGGAGGTCCAGAGTTCAAATAATGAAAATGGGGGATGAAGTTCAGATTTCAGTCATTTGCCTTCTATCATATTTCACTCTAAACTCTATGGGTTACTGTGTGACCAATTACAAGTCAATTACTTTACCTTATTAAAACCTCTTGGTCCAGAGTTATTCATGGAGATTTTTTTAAAATGCTATAGAAATAGCATTTTCCTTGCATGGTTTCTGTGACATATGTGGCTTTTAATGTTACACACACCTGGTAATTCAGTACTGTTGTCGTTTTCTTGAGAAGTCATGTACGTTCATTGTCCAAGACTGTTGTTCACCAGATGAAGCAAAGATAATCATCTCAACCATATTTCTGATTTCTAATTTCATTCAAGTCACGTAAATACAAAGACTAGTGAACTTCAGAAACCTGCTTTCTTCACAGCTTTAGTCTTGACTTGCATCATCACAGTAAAATTAATTGGCTAGGAAGGACGGACACAAAGAAGGTTGATCATGTCACCTCAGGTGGTCTCAGGACACCTTGGGTCTACAGAAAGGAAGGAAGGGCATATTCTACTTTAAACAAAAGAACAGACACTTTTCATAGTAACAATGTTTAGAATCAGCCTAAATATCTAGCAATAGAAGGGTGGATAAAGAAGTGTGTGTGTGTGTGTGTGTGTGTGTGTGTGTGTGTGTGTGTGTGTG
>CABHPR010119747.1:0-14622 GCA_902168415.1 Peromyscus melanophrys
TTATTATTATTATTATTATTATTATTATTATTATTATTATTATTATTTTCTTTTTCAGGGGGTTGAGGGGTACACAAATGTGCCAAGACATACATATGGAGGTCAGAGGTCAATTTATAGGAGTTTTTTCTCTCCCTCCCCCATGTGGGTTCCCAGGGATCGAACTCAGATCCTCTGACTTGACAGGAAGTACATTTCCCTGCCAAGCCATCTCAACTGCCCATTCCTAGGGTTTCTTGTTTCCATTTATTTATCTATTTATTGGGGGTGGAGGTCAAGCAAGGCACAGTGAAGGTCAGAAGACAGCTTGCACAAGGCTCTTGCTAGGGAACAGGCTGCCTTTATCCCGTGAGCCATGTTAGCAGCCCATTCCTAGGATTTGTTTGTTTATTTAGACAAGGTCTCACGCGTGTAGCCTTGGTTGGCCTGGAATTCACTGTATACACCAGGTTGGCCTCCAACTCATGGAGATCCATCTGCCTCTGCTAGGATTAAAGGTGTACACCACCACAGTCAGCTCATTTCTAGGCTTTAAAGGAAACTTATAAGATTCCACTTAATTTTTTTAAACTTTGGGAAAAGGAGTGTTAGAAATGAGCTTAATTTTTCCAGTGCTAGAAAAGGAAGCAGCCAGGCACGGTGGGCATGCGCCTCTAATCTCAGCATAAGAAGGCAGAGGCAGGAGGATCAGAAGTTCAAGGTCGGCAATGTAGCGAATTTGTGGCTAGTCTGTGATATGTGAGACCTTGTCTCAAGAGATAATAAATAAAAAGAGGACTTCCCCTAGTTATCATGTTCTTGGCTATGGAAACTATTGGGTTGTTGCTTCCTGTCAAGAAATGCTTTAAGTCTGAATAAACTGGGCAAATCCTGTTTACTCTAGGTAAACATTAACCTGCACATCAAACCTCAGTTATTAGCAGTTAAGATCACGTGGACTCTCCCTCCCCGTTCACAGTAAGAAACGGGGAGAGGGGCAATATAAAAACAAATTAATTTCTTCTGATTTTCTAAAACAGGGTAACTTCCTCTTTCTTAGTTTTTCTCAAGAAATAAACCAAATGATGTGATTAGGCATTAAATTATTTTAAGTATAATAGACTTCCTTTAGAGAGTTTATTCAGGGGCTGGAGAGATGGCTTAGTGGATAAGAGAACTTGCCGTTCTTCCCAAAGACCCAATTTCAATTCTCAGCACCTATGTAGAGCACCTCACAACTACCTGTATCTCTAGCTCCAGGGCATCTGACACCTTCTTCTGGTATCTTCAGGCATCCACAAATACCTCTCTCTCTCTCTCTCTCTCTCTCTCTCTCTCTCTCTCTCTCTCTCTCTCTCTCTCTCACACACACACACACACACACACACACACACACACACAAATAAATAATAAATCCTAGAGATCGTCTCCTGAAGATTACTGACAAATGCATGAAAGGCAGGAAGACAAATAGATGACATGCCAACATGTGTTTTTGTTTGTGTGTTTGTTAGATATATTATATATCTAAATGCTTAGCCATGTTGCCAACATTCTCTATTACGTGAGCTCAATCAGTGGACCTTGTTATCTTCTTCTTTGATCTGGCCAAATATTTTGTTAGCATAAGGAAACAAACAGCATCTCCTTCCTCCCTCTCCTACCTTCCTCCACCCTACCAAAGAACAAGCAGGTAGGATCCGGACTCCTCTCTCGCTGCCCTCCACCAACCCCACCCCAGCTGGCAGTTATGGTTTACAATCAATCAATCAATCAATCCTAGCATCTGAGTTAAAGTATGCCCAGAAAGCAGCTGTGGGTGGCTTGTCCATGGACCTTCGGAACTCTGACTCACCTCCTTGGAATGAAATAGAGTGTAAATATGTTCACACCCACCTAATTCATCTCAACCTCTGGAAAGCACCTTGAATTGAGTGGGCTTTTCATTTCACTGCACTGCCTGAAATAGCTTCATTTCACTTGCCTTCCTGAAACAGCTTTGCTTGGGACAGAATCAGGTGTATTTGCTAAGGACCCTTAACCACTGAGAACCTTTAAAGCAAGGCTTGAGCCTCTCTGGTCCCCCCATAAACGATGTAGCTGCACTCCTCAGCTGCACTGGAAAAGGGAGAGAGATTCCTTTAGTGAGAAACTGACATGTTGGCAGCTGGCAGTGAGAGCCATTACTCCATTAGTTCTGTTTGAAACCCACCCTGAACATTCCACAGCCAATCAGCCCTTGTCATATCATCCGTCCATCATTTTGTTTGCAAACTTACTGTCCTTTTAAGTTACTATGTGCTCAGGAGTGAAAATGTATTATAATGTTAATAGGGCTGAGTAGTATAATAATTACACATATATATTCAAATCAGTGCATTTACATTTTTCTCATTATTCTAGAATTGCTTCCTGAATTGAATTTATTGTCTGTTTAAATATATGACACATGTATACATACATATGCACATGTATATGGAACTTACATACTTACTACTTATTTTAGTTTAGCCTGACTGTCGTAGTTCTAAGAGATAGTTGAAGGAGAAAAAGAAGAAGCATTGGGAAGATGAGGGGGTCAGCAGGAAGGGGAGAGGACAAGAGAGGGAAGCTAGAGGGTGGATGTGATCAACATACATTATATACATGCACAAAAATGTCAAAATGAAGCCCGTTGTGTAAATAAGATGTATTAATAAAAAATAAATTGAGATCAGCAAGATGGCTCAATGTGAAAAAGAGATTTCCACATGATGACCACAGTTCATTCTCCAGAACTTAATTTAAAATTTTTTTTTCTAATTTTAGGGGCTGGTTAAGAGTGTGTATTTCCTCACTCAGGATGATTTTTTTCTAGTTCCATCCATTTGCCTGCAAATTTCATGATGTCATTGTTTTTAACAGCTGAGTAGTACTCCATTGCATAAATATACCACTTTTTCTATATCCATTGTTTGGCTGAGGGACATTTAGGTTGTTTCCAGGTTCTGGTTATTACATATAAAGCTGCTATAAACATAGTTGAGTAAGTGTTCTTGTAGTATGATTGAACATCCTTTGGGTATATGCCCAAGAGTGGTATAGCTGGGTCTTGAGGTAGACTAATTCTCATCTTTCTGAGAAACCACCATATTGATATCCAAAGTGGCTGTACAAGTTTGCATTACCCCCTACAGTGGAGGAGTGTTCCCCTTGCTCCACATCCTCTCCAGTGTGAGCTGTCACTTGTGTTTTTTATCTTAGCCATTCTGAGAGGTGAAAGATGGAATCTCAGAGTTGTTTTGATTTGCATTTCCCTGGTGGCTAAAGATGTTGAACATTTATTTAAGTGTTCCTCAGCCATTTGAGATTCTTCTGTTCAGAATTCTCTGATTAGATCTGTACCTCATTTTTTTAATTGAAATATTTGTTTTTTGTTTTTTGTTTTTTTATATCTAGTTTCTTGAGTTCTTTATACATTTTGGAAATCAGCCCTCTACCAGATGTGGAGTTGGTGAAGGTCTTTTCCCATTCTGTAGGCTGCCATTTTGACCCATTGACAGTATCCTTTGCCTTACATAGGCTTTTCAGTTTCATGAAGATTGATGTTGAGGTCTTTGATCTACTTGGACTTGAATTTTGTAGATGGTGATAGATGGATCTATTTGCTTTTTTTTTTTTTACATGCCCACATCCAGTAGACCAGCACAGTTTGTTGAATATGCTTTCTTTTTTTCCATTGTATACTTTTTAGCTTCTTTGTCAAAAATCAGATGTCCATAGGTGTGTGGATTTACATCTGGGTCTTAGATTCAATTCCATTGATCCACCTGTCTGTTTTTATGCCAGTACCATTTAATTTTTGTTACTATAGCCCTGTAGTAGAGCTTGAGATCAGGAATGGTGATACCTCCAGATGTTCTTTTATTATACAGGATTGTTTTAGCTATGCTGAATTTTTTTGTTTTTCCATATGAAGTTGAGTATTTTTTTCTTTTGAGGTCTGTGAAGAATTGTGTTGGGATTTTAATTGAACCTGTAGATTACTTTTGGTAAGATTGCCATTTTTACTATGTCAATCCTACTGATCCATGAGCATGGGAGATCTTTTTATCTTCTAATAGTTTGGATTGTAGGAACCAAAAGGATCAAGAACATCATTAAAAACTTCCACAGAATCAACTAACCTGGGCTCATAGGAGCTCACAGAGACTTAACTGACAACCAAGGAGCCTGCACAGAACTGTCCTAGGCCCTCTGCATATGTATTATATTTTCTATAGCTCGGTCTTCTTGTAAGACTCCTAACAGTGGCAGCAGGGATTGTCTCTGACTCTTCTGCTGGCTCTTGGGACCCTATTCTTCACACTGGGTTGCTTTGCCCAGCTTTAATACAAGGGGAGGTGCTTGGTCTTACTGCAACTTGATATGGCATGTTTCATTGATATCCAAGGGAGGCCTGCCCTTTTCTGAACAGAAATGGAGGAGGAGTGGACTGGGGAGGGGGAACAGGGGAAGGTGGGAGGTAGGGACTTGGAGGAGTGGAAGGAGGGAAAACTTTGGTTAGGATGTAAAATAAAGTAAAATATATTTAAAAATAAATAAATAAACATGAGTGTATTTTGCTCTCTCAGAGGACCTACGTCTGATTCCTCCACCCACACTAGGCATCTCACAATGGCCTGTAACTCCAGCTCCAGTAGATCTGCTCTGGCCTTGGAAGGGACCTGCCTGCACTCACATGCACATATGCACACATAGACCCAGACACATACACATAAAATTTTGAAATAATAAAAAAAAGGGAACTAGAGAGATGGCTCAGTGGTTAAGAACACTAGCTGATCCTCAAGAGGACCCAGGTTTGATTCCCAGCACCCACATAGCACTCACAACTGTCTGTAACTGAAGTTCTAGGGGATCCAGTGGTCTCTTCTGGCTTCATCAGGCACCAGGCATAAAAGTGGTGTACAGACATATATGCAGGCAATACACTCATATACATAAAATAAAAGAAAAAAATTTTTACAAACAACAGTAAAATTAAATAATTTTTAAAGATGGATATGGTGGTGGGCATCTATATTCCAACATTCCTAAGGCAAGATGAGAGGTAGAACAGGGAGATCCCCCAGAAGCCCATGAGTGTAACATGAATCTTAAAAGGTCTTATTAATAGAAAACCTAGAGCCAGATATTGGGGTGAAAGCTGAAAGATCAGAGAAACAGAACAAGCCACAGACAAACTCACCTTACCAACTCCTCAGCCTCCAGAGAGACAGACTTCCTGTTTACTGACGCCTTATATACCTTTCTGTGCCCTGCCATCTTACTTATTTCCTAGTAGTGGGATTAAAGGCATGTGTGCTTCCCAAATACTTGGTAGCAAAGGCATGAGATCTCAAGTGTTTGGATTAAAGGTGTGTGCCACCACTGTCTTGTCTCTAAGTTTAATCTAGTGGCTGGCTCTGTCCTCTGATCCACAGATAGGTTTATTAGGGTGCACTATCAGGGTACACAATATATTGGGGTACACGATGTATCACCACACATGAACCAGCTAGCCTTGAGCACAGAGCATGGCAAAATCAAGAGAGAACCTGACTCAACAAGGTAAAAGAGATTGATTCCCCAAAGTTGTCCTCTGACCTCCACACATGCACCACAGCACAAACACATTGGCATTTACACACATACGTGCATCATAAACACATGTGTGTGTGCACACATATACTCAATACTTGCAACAGAGGTCCTTCTCCAGGATCTAGCTTGATAAATGGATGGAACTAGAGAAGATAATATTGAGTGAGGTAGACCAGACTCCAAAAGACAAATGTCCAATGTTCTTTCCCATCTGAGGCTCCTAGCTCCAAATCTTCAGATGTGAGTGTATAACCTAGAGGAACTGCAGAAACCAGGAAGGTAAAAAGTGACCTTTGTGGGGTGGGGGGGGGGGAGGGTAGGGAAGACCATAGAGAAGGGAATAGCAGATTACAAGTGATTTGATGGAGGAAATGGGAAAGACTAGGAGGGGACTCTCATTAGGAATGGAGAGGGAGATAAATACAGAAGAAGAAGGAAGGTAAAATAACAGTCAGGATATCAAAAAAATTATAAGGAACTGCTCTAGATATCGCTCTGTATAAATAAAATGCTGATTGGCCAGTAGCCAGGCAGGAAGTATAGGCAGGACAAGCAGAGAAGAGAATTCTGGGAAGTGGAAGGCTGAGGCAGAGAGACACTGCAGCTGCCACCACCATAACAAGCAACATGTAAAGATACCAGTAAGCCACGAGCCACATGGCAACTTATAGACTAATAGAAATGGGTTAATTTAAGATATAAGAACACCTAGCTAGAATCCTGAGCCATTAGGCCAAACAGTTTAAATAATATAAGCGTCTGTGTTTATTTTATAAGTGGGTTGTGGAACTGCGGGGACTTGGTGGGAACTGAAGAGAAACTCTCCAGCTACAAATGGCGCCCAATGGGTTGACAAGAGTTTCCACCTAAAACCTGAGAAAAAAGACTGTAAAACCGAGCTAAAAACAGCTTCCTAGTTGTCTCTCTCAAGTTAGCGGCAGTCTCCTGGTTTGAGCTACCCTATGGAGGGTTCATGGCATGCGTGTGGGCTTGAGGCTTGACCTATGCTATGTTACACAGAGGTGTCTCCAAGTTGCACACTGTGCTGTGTTTTGGATATAGTTTTTGCTAGTTAAAAAAAAAGAAGGTTTCTGGGCTACACACTGCTTTGATAGAAGCATAGACCCACTGTTTCTGAGAGTTGATGGCTCCCAGAGCTGGCAGTAAATGAACCACAGCCATATTGGGAAGCTGAGGTGGGTGGAGCCACCAGCCAAAGCTGCTATTTTATCCTAGTAATGCTACAGTTTAAAACAATAGATTCATAATAAGACAGATTCAGATGAAACAAGACTTTAAATGCTTTACAATAGGTGTAAAAATGCACGTAGGCTTGGAAGAGAGAGAAAAAGGAATATATACAGTTATAAAAAGAAATAGATAGTTTTTAAAAATAAAATCTTTAAAGAGACAGTAAAGGTAGTATAAAAAATAAGCCACGTAAAGGTGGATATCACACAGAGAATCTGGATTGTGTTGTCTTTGGGATTCTTAACTGCAGAAAGACATTTGATTGTAAAAGCTGTTGAGTTAAGCCAATATGTCTATTTTAAGGATACCTTGACTTCAAAATTTGGATGTAAGGATATGTTGGTTTGGAAAGGAGGCTCTGCTTTTGTTTCCACAGAAAGTCAGAGGCTATGGATTTGTTCCAGATTAAGATACATCAGGTTTGACCAGCCAAGACACCTGGAAAGGTCTCTGATGACACCATGGCCCAGATGATCCAACATCCAGAATGGTTTCAAGGCAACTGACTCAAACAGTACAGCCTCACGGACTACTCCATAAGCCTAAAATTTTCTTTGTGTCCCCATAAGATACAGCGCCCCCATCCAGCAGGAAGTAGTAAGAGAAGCTACGCCCAAATTCCCAAATATACCAAGCTGGCTTTGGAGATGGAATTGGCTCACTCCTTCTCTAAACCCAGGCATATTACTAAAAGAAAAGGTTAAGAGATTCTTGTATCCCAAATCAGAGGAGCCCTCTGGTGTGGGACAGAGGAAAACCAGTATTTTTATTTAAAACAGGTTGATTATAAATACAATCTTTTTCTAAAGAAAGGGGGATAGTATAGATAATGATAGGATGAAAGGGTAGATTAATGAACCTACTTTTAAAAAACAACAACTTGTTTAGAAATGTTTTACATTGTTATAGATTTTAGTCTATTGATACAAATTTAGAGTTGATTTTGTTATACTGTATATATATTTCTACTCTCGTTTGAGGTATTACGTTTATGTATCTCATTTAGATTGTAATGGACAATTAAGAAATACAGATTAACAATTAGTCTTCTATGATAGTCAAACTTATAGTCGTGTTAAGTTTTATAGATATATGTAGATATATTTCAGATAGATAATCTTCAAACACTTCAAAGACCTACAGAATATGACATATAAAATGTTTTAAAAAATTGGACTTTCTGGACAGTGAGACATGTCTGCCCCTGGCAGCACCAATTTACTTCAGAGAGGAGGATGGGCATCAAAGACACTCTATATGGAGTTTATCTTCTTCTTGGCAAAAATAGCCATTTGGGCAAGAAACTCTTCTTGCCTTGACCGCTTGATTGACTGGACATGCAAGACCCATAGGAAGGTGACCACTGAACTTTGCTTGGCAAAATGGTCCTTTAGATTCCTGCTTCACAGAGGAAACTGCCAAACATTCTACAAGACACAGAAAAAAATGACTAAGAGACTCTAGGCCTGTGGGCTGAAGACAGATGCCCCAACTTTACAAAGGAACTTTGGATGATTGTCCAGGCTGCCAGCTTTCTCTGTCTACTCTTGCAAGACTCCTGAAAGTTGCTTGCATCTTTCTCCCATTTCTCAGGTAATATTATATCATTCTGAAGTCTTTGATGTAGTTGAAGACTAGATAGTTATAATTTCCTTAGTTATGATAAAAGATAAATTAGATATAAAATCTTAGACTCACAAATATAAGATAGATAGGATATCTTCTTTAATTTTGCCAAATACAAATAGACTAGATAGTGTAACTGTAATTCTTGCTTGATAATTGTTTTGTTATATGTAATTTTACTATGTTAAAGTTAAATCCTTCCTTTTGGAAAAAAAAAGAAAAAGGAGAAGTGCTGTGGATGATTGATTGATAAATAAAACACTGATTGGCCAGTAGCCAGGTAGGAAATAGAGGCGGGTCTAGCAGAGAAGAGAATTGGGAAAACAGGAAGGCAGAGAGGAGGAGACGCCAGCCTGCCATCCAGAGAGCATCATGTAAAGGCAGCAGGTAAAGCCACAGAACACGTGGAGACATATAGATTAAGAGAAATAGGCTGAGTATAAGAGTAAGAGCTAGACAATGGTAGGCCTGAGCTAATGGCTGAGCAGTTTAAATAATATAAGCATCTGTATGTTTATTTTATAACTGGGCTACAGGACTTCCAGGGCTTTGCGGGACCCGGAGAGAAAAACTCCTGCTACAAGGAACCATACAATTAACTATCTACCTAAAAATACCAATAATACACACAAGCCAGTGTACAAATCTACACATATAGTTCAAATGAAATTGTCTTATCTTGGCTGACAGCATTCCCTCCACAAGCCAAAGACCATCCAACCAAAATCCCAACACCTGGCATGAGAGGCCTTTTTTTTAAATTGTTGGTCAGGGTTGTCCAAGAGACTCCCAAAACATTATAGTTATTGCTATTGCCCTTCCCCCCTGCCCCCCAACCGGAGGTAGAAGGTTAGTCCCTACTGCTGAAGACACCATGTACTTTAGACAGAGCCCAGAGGCCCTTGAGTTAGAGCTGCACTGAAGCCTCCTCCCTGGGGTCTGACTTTCAGGGTACCAGAAGGCACCATGCAAGCTTCCAAAGGAAGGAAGTAACCAACAGTCCTACCTAGCTACGACACCTAGGAACCACTACAACCAGCACGGCACAATAACCCCAACACTGCAGTAGTGACGTGTATGTCTTGATTGTAACCAACAGCTCTCCAACTAGACTTTAGAGCCACTCAATAGGAGGGAAACTGTGCCTGGTACGGGAAATGTAGCCAACAACCCAGAGCTAACCAAGTCATGGATCTTGGAAGAGAACCTACAACTGCCACTTTAGTAAACCAGCATCATACCTAACTACACTCCAAACATTTGTTCTTAAACCCACAGGAAAGTGTGGTTCTTATCCCTCATCAAGGAAACTTCTCTTTGCAACAGATTGTGACCGTTACCACAACCAAACGAAATGCCAGGTTGTGGAACTGAGTCCCAGTAGACACATCTACATCACAACTCCTGTACCTAAGGCTCAGGGATCATTGTGGAAGAAGAGGTGGAAAAATGGAGAGAGCCAGAGAACCAGGGAGTTTATTGTGTGATTGTGTCTCCCAGGAATGTCAGAAGCCACACCTGTAAAATCTCACCAACATGTCTGCCTAAGCATGAGCTGAACAGGGACAACACTATGGATTGGGGTGGGAAGGAGCTCACTAGGCCTCAACCCTTCACAGAGCACTACAGGCTACTAAGAGATGCTGAGAGCAGGAGACAGTCTTCTCCAGGGAAGAACATATCCACTGGATATCCAGTACCAAACCGTCAGCCCTGAAAAACATACACATACAAGTAACACACCAGCTACAGACCAAGCAGATGGTACTTATGTGTTTAGGTATAATATAAATATATGCATATATATATATTATATATACACATATGCATGTAACAACAATTAATGAAAAAAGAGGCCATGAAATTTGAGAGGATAAGTAGGGGTATATGGGAGGATTTGGAAGGAGGAAAGAGAAGGAGGAAATGATATAAATATATTATAATCTCAAAAAATAAAAGAAATTTTGTTATTTTTTATTTTTTATTTTAGAAAACACAAAAGGAGGAAGGCATCATGGTATCTGTAATCTCAGCCACTAAAAGTTGCTGGGATCCTTGGAGTCAAACCTGTTCTCTGGAAGCCCTAATAAGGTAGACTTTCTTGCAAGGTCATCTGAAAGACTGCCGACTATGAAATCTCTTCCAGGAAGGTGAGTTCATCCTCTGGCTGCCAACCAGCTTCGGCCTCTTCCTTCACCCAGTACGAGATCCCCAGGGAATTTCCAGTTTCCTGAGGACCACTGTCTCAACAGTCCCATAGCCAAGAGAAGGGGTATAAGGGTCCCACTTCAGAATCTCTTCGATACTGTCAGGACAGTTACACTGGGGAGGTTGAAGCCAGAAGTTCAAGGCCACCCTAGACCACATAACTGGACTCCATCTCAAAAGCATAAACAATGAAATTACACAATTAGTACAACTAATTGGCATTGGAGCACGAATCCTTTCCCAGGTTTGCTTCAAATCAAGAAACTATGGCCAGATGGTGCATGCCTTTAATCCCAGCACTGGAGAGGCAGGCAGATCTCTGTGAGTTTGAGACCAGCCTGGGCTACAGAGTGAGTTCCAGGAAAGGCTCCAAAGCTACACAGAGAGAAAAAACAAAAAAAAAGGAAAAGAAAAAAAAGAAACTCTGTTATCTAAACTAAAATAAAGTAGCTCCATTCAGAGGATAGTGACTGCTTAATAATCTTCATATCTGTGCTGATTGGCTTTAATAATCAGCCTGGGAAGGGAATCTCGACGAGGGATTATTCATCTCAGGACAGCTTGTGGTCATGACTGAGATTACTCTTCATGCTCGTAACTGTCGATGTGACGTGACCCACACCCTGACATCCCAGAAGTGACAGGTCTGGGAGGTAAGGGCCAAATAAACCCTTTCTCCCCTACGATGCTTTGTGATGAGATACTTGTCACAGCGACTGAATGAAACTAGAACAGTATCTTCTCCAGCGCCTCCCACTACACACACACACACACACACACACACACACACACACACACACACTACAAATTATCCTCTACCATGTCAGGTGGCTAGCTACTTAGATAGCATCAGCCTTAGAGATCGTTATCATAATCAGCTGGGAGGCCCTCGGGTTGCCAGACCTGTTAGACTGCCTCCTGTTCCCGTCAGTCAGCCTGTTCAGTTTGAGGATGGCCAAAGGTGTTACAGCTGTCCCTGCTTTGAGCTGAAATTTTTAAGTGAAAGGTTAGCTCTCAACCAGGTTAAAAGGAGGTAACGGAAGGGAGCCGGAGGTGGCTGAGGCCCGTTAAGGGAAGGCTACTTCCTCTTGGTATCATAAGGCTACTTTTATAGATTATATTTTGTTTCTTTAATTTTTTATTATTTCTTTTCTGTCTTTATTCTTTCTTTTCTTCTTTCTTCTTCTTCTTTTTTCTTTTCTTTTTTCTTTTTTCAGGCTCTCACTATATAACTCTGACTGTCCTGAAACTTCCGAAGTAGACCAGATTGGCCGGAAACTCACAGACACACCCACCTGCCTCTGCCTCTGGGACGACAGGATTCAAGCGGTTAGCCAACGTGTTCAGCTTTTTTTTTTAAGATATATTTTTATTTTTGAAATTACTTGTATGTGCGTGTTGGTGTGTGCGCGTGCGCGCGCATGTGTGCGTACGTGTGTACATGAGTGAAGGTACCCAGAAGAGGTGGCCAGATCCCCTGGAGCTGGAGTTAGAGCAGTTTTGAGGTGTCTAGTTGTGGGTATAGGGTGCCCCACTCAGGTACACTGCAAGAGCAGTACTCACTCTTAACCCTTAACCACTGAGCTCTCCATCCCACCCCATCTCTTTAGTGTTTTTTAATCTGCTCTGTTGCATGACTTCTGATCAAAAGCATGGAATCTGAGTTTTAACCTCAGGCCCTGGTTGGAGACATGATTTTATGAACTGTGGGAGCATTTTGTGATTACTGGCAAGCAGAATGCTTTCTGGTAAAGAACAAAGACAAACCGTTGTTCCCTCCCTTTGGGAATTCATTCCGTGTGCTTGTCAATCACCTGGAAAGGAAAATGCTCCCCAGGAAAGGCTGTGGGATCCAGACACTTCAGAAAGTAGCATAAAGCTGCCTGAAGCACAATGGTCTCCCCAGCCATTGTTCATTTTCTCCCTTGAGAATGTGTCCTCCACAATGTTCCCTTAGGCCACCATCCTCTCTCGCCCTTAAGAGTGCTTCCCATTACTCTGTAATAAATCTTATGTGTCTCCCACACTAAGCTTTGTGTGTCTTATCTGAATTCCTTCCACTGAGATCACAAGAACTGGGCAGCCCAGGGGAATCAAGAGCAAGATCCTTGTAACACAAACAGTGTACTATTATGTCTCTGCATTTGACAGCCGGGTCTGATTCACTTTGCACATTCAGTAGTTTTCCATCTGTGTCTTCACAAGTGGAAGCCTAATGAACATCCTTCTCAATACTGTTATTCAGTTACCATAGAGCAGCCTGTGAGGCAAGTTTGTCTGATGTAAGTCCATCATGTTCTATAAAGGTTCTCATTGTTGGACACCCTCCTCACTAGGTATAAATTGGCCTTGAGTTGGCTTTGCCAAGGACTGTTTCTCAAAACTGTTAGCATCCAAAGACAACACTAGGAAAAGATCCCCTGCCTTACCTATGAACCTGCCAGACCCATTCTGAGAAGTCCCTGGGCCTTTTACTGTTCTTTATGATGCTGAAAATGTATCTGCTGTCTTTCTAGTCTGAAGCCACCTGGAGAGGGCTGGAGAAGGGGCTCCTCAGATAAGCGCATTTGCTGCTATGGCAGAGGACCCAAGTTTAGTTCCCAACATCCCACATTTGGCAGCTCACAGCTGCCTATAATTCCAGCTCTAGGGGGTCCAATGCTCTCTTTGGGGTACCTGCACACATGTACACACACACACACACACACACACACAAATAAAAATAAAATCTTTTTAAAACTTAACATACATAAGCTCTAACTCCTTGCATTTTCTTGTCCCTTTATAAGTACTTCTTTGCCCCCTCCAAATGCTTCCCTAGCACATGTTACTGTCACTGTTCAGTCACCAGCCCTAAAGTACACAGTCATCCCTGACATCCTTCACTGCAGCCAACAGGCTCATAGGGTTAGCTGCCCCTCGCCCCCTCCCATTTAAAGTCAGGGCCTTGTCCTGCATAGTAGCACACACCTTTAATCCCTGTACCGGGAGTGTCAGAGGCAGGCAGATCTCTGAGTTTGAGGCCAGCCTGGTCTACATAGCAAACCCTGCTGCTTAGTGAAACCCTGTCTCAAAAAAACTAACTAAACAAATAAACAAAAACAGGGTCTTACTTCATCTAGGGTCACCTCCAATTTGCTATGTAGCTTAGCATCCATAAAGTTCTTTTGAAAACTTTTTTATTCCTTTTATTTATTTCCTGGGGGAGGATGTGTGTTGCCATGGCACACCTGTGGAGGTCAGAGGACAACTTAATGAGGTGGTTCTCTCCTTCCACCATGTGGCACCTGGGAACTGGACTCACCCTCAGGCTTGGTGGCAAGCACTCCATTGGCTGAGCCAGCTTGCTGGCCCTGTCCTTGAAATACTGAATGTCCCATCTCAACTTCCCACATCCTGGGATTACAGATGTGCAGTGTGTATGCAGTTCTGGGTCAAACCCAAGGCTTCACACGAGCTAGGTAAGCATTCTACCAACTGAGCGGGACCCCCAGGTCTGCTTCTCCTTTTCAATATCTCCTTTATCTTTTCTTTCAACCACTCAAAGCAAGATTTTCATTTATCTATTGAAATAGACTCCTGTTTTCCTGCCTCAGTTTCTCTCCTTTATTCTATCACATTTGGTTCACTTTCTGGAACATTGCATAAAAATCCTCATCCACTGTTGGGACCAGGCTGCACCCTGTCCTGACTTACTCCATATTATGTAAAACTGTGCTTTTTTTGAGCCCATGCCTTGCTCTGAGAGACTATTTTTTTTTAGTATTTAAAAATTTCATACATTCATATAATGTGTTTTGACAACTCCATCCCGCATTCCCTTCCTTCCCTCTAATTCCTCCTCCATCTTCTCCATTGCTTTTCCTCCCAACATTATGTTCTCTCTTCTCTCTCTCTCTCTCTCTCTCTCTCTCTCTCTCTCTCTCTCTCTCT
>CABHPR010119748.1:0-19398 GCA_902168415.1 Peromyscus melanophrys
ATACGGCCCCCGATACACTCCATAGGGACCACAAAAAAGATTTCCTGCTAGGTTTTGTTGATACTGTTTCAGCCGGAGAAATTTCATGTAGCCCGATTTATCACCACTAGGTGGCGCTCGTTCCCAACGCCCACTTCTAGGGCCTTTGTTGGGTCTATGGTGAATTGGCTCTCTACTGTCTGAATCTTTTTTGAACAGCTTCCCAGGGGTTCAGATAGGAAGGATCCACTCTTAGAAAGAAGGGTAAAATGCGTGTTCAACAGAAACACTCAATGGGACAGCATGTCGTCTCGGATCTTCCCGCTCAAGTTGTGGATTTGTGTTTGGTACTAAACTCATCTTTCCCTAACTGTTTACAGAAAGCAGAAGCTAAAAGGTGCTTATATTGCCATTTCTTTAGGCTCCGCCACCAAACACATTAAGGAAATGTCTCAAGAGAAAAAAGAATGCGACAGGCTTACAAGCGTAACTAAAGGTCCCAAGAAGGCCCCTCAGCCGTCCTGGCAGGACCAGCAAGGCTGAATTTTCTTATGTGTTCATTTGTTTATCTATTTTTTATTTGTTGTTTTTGGAGACAGAGTCTGTGTAGCTCTAGCTGTCCTGGAACTCATTATGGAGACCTGGCTGGTCTCAAACTCACAGAAATCCACCTGCCTTTTTTTTTTTTTTTTTTTTTTTTTTTTTTTTGAGACAGGGCTGCATGTAGCCCAGGTTGACCTCTAACTTACTTAGCCAAGGATAACTTTCTGATCTTTCTGCCTCCACCTCCATAGTGCTGGGATTATAAGCATTTGGTATCACACACACCCAGCTGTGTAGTGAATGTTGGGTGAGCCGTCTGTCTCCTGAGCTACAGTACCTCCATCCCCATTTCAGTCTTCTGACACACATCATCACGAACCCTGGTGGGGCAGAGATTTTAGTGTAAGGGAGGGTAGCCCCCTCGGAACTGTGCAGGACACACCCAGACACCAAATTTTCAGCACAAAAGGAGACTTGTTGCTGGGGGGAGGGGTACCACAGAGGCAGACAGCAAGCGGTAAGCAGGCAGGTGTTTTTAGCAGGAGCGGGGCTTTAAGAAGAAAAGGGGGAGCCTGCGCTAGGGTGAGTTGGTAAATTCTGATTGAACATGTTAGCCAAATAAGGAATTTTTAAGATTTATTTATTTTCATTTTATGTGCACCGGTGTTTTGCCTGCCTGTATGTCTGTATGAGGGTGTCCGGTCCCCTGGAACTGGAGTTACAGACAGTTGTGAGCTGCCATGTGAGTGTTGGGGAAATTGATCCCAGGTCCTCTGGAAGAGCAGTTGGTGCTCTTAACTGCTGAGCCATCTCTCCAGCCCCCAGATAATGATTTGTGATTGTTGGACCTCGGTGTTCTGTCTCAGGAATGAGTCAGTGGCTAAATAAGACAAAGAACCTTGGCGGCGTCTCTCTTAACGAATGCAGTTAGACAGTTTTTAGCAAGGGGGGAAGGGCACCCGTGGGCGCCACGTTTGCCCTTCTAGGGTCTGTGTTTGCCATACTCAGGCCTGTCAGAGCTCTTCACTTAGGTCATCAATAAGCCACCTGCCAAGCCCTGAATGGTCTCCCTTTGGTTAGCTTAACAGTTATTCATCTGACCTGGCTCCAAGGTCTGTGAATTCTACACTGAGAAAAATATTTGTGAATCACAAATTGAAACCAAATTCACTGTAGTGGATGAGAAAGGAAATGTTGATACCCAAAGGTGTGGGTCAGTCTCTCCAAATAAACAGGCAGAGCAGAAATCAAAAAGTGTTCCACTAAGCCAAATTTGGCCTAAGCAAGTCTATGTGCTTACTGTATACTTGAGTCTTTATGAGAGAAAGGACAAGAGGAGCCATCTAGCTTTGTATTCAGAAAAGGCCCTCAGTCAGCAGTGTGTGGCAACTGGTAAGTTACCCATGTTCTAGTAAATAACCCCGTCCTGATGCTCGTGCCCTCCCAAATTAAACTCAGTGGGTTCAAAAACCTGGCATGGAAGTAGCAGGGCTTCTTGAGACGAAGCAGCACTCCAGGGGGAGGGGGTCTAATTGGGGCTGGTGTGGGGATGTTCAAAACCCAGGATAGAGATGTATGAAGTCACCACAGATTTTTTTTTTTTTAAAACCCAACCAGGAATTTGCCCTTGTAACACATAGCTGTGTCCCAGGCATCCACGGGAGACACACTACTCAAGCCACATTCTGCAAGGCAAATACCAGACAGAGACACACTGGCTTGTCTCTAGGCTAGCAGCTCTTAACCTACGGGACTTGACCCCTATGGGGATATCAAAAGACCCTTTCAAAGGGGTCATACATCAGATATCCTGAATACCAGATATTTCCATTACGATGATTCATAACAGTAGCAAAATTACAGTTATGAAGTAGCAACAAAATACTTTTATGGCTGGGGGTCACCACCACATGAGGCACTGTACTAAAGGGTCACAGCCTTAGGAAGGTTGAGAACCACTAATACAGGCATTCTCTGCTTTCTGCATCTCATATCACTTTCGCTATCTATACATGGTTTTTAGGCCATACTGCAGGTGACCCTTTCTTAGCCTGCTCTAGTTCTGATTGCTGCCCCACTGGCCGATCTGCCCTTGCTCCAACAGTCCATTTTGTTTGGTTTTGAGGCAGGCATGAGCCTCGGGCTCCTGAGTGTTGGTGTCACAGGCAGACAGACCTCTCCGGAGACACCAGCTTGCTGCTCACACTTCCATTTGTCTGCAGCTGTTATTTTAACATAACTTAACCTCTTCTGTAGGGGTCGGCTTCTTCTCAACTCACCCCAGTGTTTGCCCGTTTGTGTATTCACAAAGTTGGGGGCCAAGACTTGGCCTTCTCACTCCACGTTTCCACACAGTTGTAACAATGTTATAAATTAGTCAACTGTGACATAATAAACGCCTGCAAGCAAGAATTTTTTTTGGGGGGGTGGTTTCCAGCAAGAATTTAAAACTGATAGGTCTACTGATAGGGCCTATATCCCAGCTCCTAAAGGAAGGTTTATCCATTGCTTCAGGCACTCTTTGCTTTAGACAGATGACTCACCAGCAGGCTCAAAACTCCAAGGTTGCTGTGGTCTACAGAGTGCGTTCAAGGCCAATCTTCAGGGGAGGAAAGGTATTTGTTTTGTTTTGTTGGAGATTTTTTTTGCCTCATGATTTAGGTTCATAGCATTCTGGTTCCATTCCTTCTGGGCCTGTGGTGGAGCAAAGCATGGAGAAACAGGGCAAAAAGGGGCAGAGTGAGGAGAGAGGAGGGGAGCGAGAAACAGACGACAGAGACAGACACCAGGGACAAACTGTACCCCTCAAATACCCCTCCCCCCCAGTGACCATCTTTCTTCAACAAGGCTACAGCCCCTTTCAGCTTCAAGTTTATGAGGATGACGTCCTAAATCCTCACACTCTCTTAATTGTGCCACCATTTGGAGACCTAGCCTTCCCCATCCAACCCCAACCCCCCACCACCTCCCACCCTACCCTACCCTACCCCACCCCATCCCACCCTATCCCACCCCACCCCACCCCACCCCCGAGCCCTTGGAGACTTGTTAGTCATGTGGGAGATTGGCATGACACCTGAGGGCAAACCATTCCATCAAGAACTTGACAAGCCCACACTCCCCAACACCCTACAGTAAACATGCATTCTGATTAAATGTGTTTCCAGTTCATTCCATCCACACCTCCCGCAGCTCTACTGACCAAGGCTTGCAAAGTGCTTTTTACAGTTATGCTTATGAATAATGTTTATTGAAATGCAAAAAAACCACCCCAAAACATGTTTTATAAATATGGAATCCTATTAGTCGCAGGTTTATTTTATTGTCACACATAAACGGGCAAGGGGAAATTGCCAATTGTGCTCAGTAAACAATGCACCTGTGAAAGTGTAGTAAGTCTTTAGTCCTTGTCTAGGCCGGGGGAGGGCTGTTCCCTGCAGAGCTGCATTCTAGGCAGAGGACAGAAAACTGAAGGGGTTTTTTTTCCTCACGAAAGCATTGCCGCTCTTGTGGGCTCCCAAGGAGAAGCAGTTGGTTTGTTTGCAGAGCATCTCCTGCAGGAATGAATAACAGCTCATAGCTAAGATGGAATGGGATGAACTAGCCAGTGAACCCACTAAACCCTTTCCCACGAATTAGAGGAAGCTGGCAGGTTCTGTAGCAGGGACGGTCCATCCCAAGTCTCTGGGAAATGTTAGGTTCTAGGTAGTGTGTCAGGCACTGTGGGGGCTGCGCTGGGGGCCATGTTGCTTTACTAACTCCGGGAGGATCTTGTATTGAAAAAAATGAAAGATGTTTGTTTGTTGTTATAGCCAGATGCAGTCTGTAATCCCAGCGCTTGGGAGGCAGAGGCCAGAGGCTCGGCACAAGATGGAAGCCAGTCAGATTCCCAGGCCAGCAGAGCTACACAGTGAGACGCTGTCTCCAAAAACCAGAAAAAAGTGACAATTCATTTTAGAGATGAGTTGATTATACAAAACAGACCATCCTCTGCCTCTAGATGAAAAAAACCAAAGAACTCATTTATCCTCCCAGATGTCTTGACAAAATAAAATGGGTGAGTGGCTTGAACATGTGAATTTTGATTTCTCAGAGTTCTGCAGGCAAGATGGCCAGTCAAGGTGCCGAGAACAGCGTTGGCCTCTCCCAGGGCACTGTCTGTGCAGATGGCAACCTACTCCCTGGGTGTTCACAGCCTCTCTGTCTTACCCACCTGTCATACCCACCTACACAGGCAGTTCGTGTTCCTACAATGCCAGTCATATTTCTTTTCTTTCCTTTTTTAAAAAATTTTCTTTCTTTCTTTTTTTTTTTTTTTTGGTTTTTCGAGACAGGGTTTCTCTGTGTAGCTTTGCGCCTTTCCTGGAACTCACCTGGTAGCCCAGGCTGGCCTCGAACTCACAGAGATCCGCCTGCCTCTGCCTCTCGAGTGCTGGGAATAAAGGTGTAGCGAGCACATACCCCGGTTACGGGGGAGGAATAATCACTCTTAATTCAGACTTGGTATAACACTCATTTATTCACACAGTAAGATTACAAGCAATATTCATCCCGTCTTCCAAATGGAAGCGGGAGCACCTCTCCAGGTGTACAGGTCCGGACTCGCCACATCTGTTCCTCTGGATCTTGGGTCAGCCTTCCTCAGGTCAGCCAGGTCTGCACTGGGGACAGGATCTCAGGTCTCTGGCAGAGGAGAGTTGTCTCACGTGAGGGCCCGACGAGCTTTGTTGGTCAGGTCTGAGGCTTCATCTTTTATATTCTTTCCTGGCTAGGTTTCTAGTCTTACCCCTACTTCCACACACAGCTTATAGCTTATCACTGCTCCATTTGTGGTTGACTCACATCACTCCATTGCTTATCACTTCTGACCCGGGTTGTTCACCCTAGGCCTTACATGTTCTTTACATGCATGCGCCACCATGCCTGGCTCAGTCGTATTTTCTAATTGATAACTTCATTGAAGATCTCTCTAAATACAGTTGTGTCCTTAACTACTGGGGACCGGGCTCGGAAGAGGACTTGGGGACAGAAAGACATTCTTCCGAAGAGATTTAGTTACAATGAAGTGGTCATACCCAAACACCTTCGGTTCTTCTTTGCCTCTCCCTCACCTGGGAAAGGCAAGAAGGTGTGAGTTGGGAAGAGCTCACACCTGCCGCCCATCCTCAGCAGGACCCTGGGAATCCTGAACTTCTGTACTCACACCCGGGTCGGACTTCAGCATTCTGTTCCCTTACTGGTTCCCCTGGGAGCCTTTCCTTAACGAAATACTTCCACACTGTTAAAGGAAATGGAAATGGAGGCAGGGGCTGAGGAATCTGAGAGCTGGCAGACCTAGCTGCCTCAGGCTTGTGGACAGGCAAGCTAGGTGACACTCTACTTGGGTCATTTTGTACAAAAACTTATGTGAGGGCTGGAGCAATGCTCAGCGGTTAAGTGCGCTTGCTGCTCCTGCAGAGGACCCGAGTTCCATTCCCAGCACCTACAATGAACAGTTTACAACCACCTGTATGTAACCCCAGTTCCAAGGATCCAATGCCCTCTTCTGACTTCTGAGGGCACCTCCATGTACATATCATATGCACACATATGCACTCACGCACATCGATGAATGAAAAAATCTTAAGAGCCAGGTGAAGCTGGAGGCCGAGGTACTACTAAGTTCAAGGCCAGCCTGAGCTACATAATGAGACACTGTCTCGAAAAACCAAAACCACCGGAGTGAGCCTTCACTATGCTGGCACATCATGTAATCTCTACACTCAGGAGGTTGGAGGAGTAGAGCCATGAACTGAGGGGAACCTGGGCAGAGTCTTAAGACTGCAGCAGAACCAAACAGACCGAGGACCCAGGTCCCACAGGAGTGCGGAGTTGGAGACCCAGTTTGACTTCAGGCCCATGGATGAGAGAAGCCAAACTACTTTGGCTTTTTTTCCCTTCCAAATACTTCTTTGCCTGCAGCAAGGCAGTTTTCCCTGGGGGGTGTGGGGGTGGGGGTGGGGGTGTCTGTGTTGAAAGCATTAACTTCCCCTTTAAGATTTCTCTGTTCTCTGCTTCACTGTTTGTGTGGCATATGACCTCAGGCCAGAGGCTTTGGATTCTCAGAGCCAGCCTGCTCCTCCAGCCCCAACTAGGCCACCCCCTTCAGCTGCCCTGCATCCTGGACCAGGTGTCTGTTCAGTCCACCCCATGGTGAAGAAGAGGTCTGCTCACGCTAGGGTTGCCTGAAGCTTTAAGGTTTGAGGCAGTGAAAGCTAGCCGAGTCCTTGTAGTTTGCTCTCAAAAGCTCCCAGGTATGTGTGTCCACCCTTCTTCCCCTCCTACCTGGGAGAACAGTTTACCAAACACTGGCACACTGAAGGAAGCCGCAGGCGGGCACAGCGCTATCTGCATGCTTGGCTTCTCCCATCTTCTAGCTTCTCAGTGCCGGCTCAGCTGGTTCCGGGCCGGGCCACCATGGGACAGAGGCAGCAGTCCTGAGGTGCGAGACCTATAGATAATAAGTCTGCTATTTTCAGATTAAAATTATATGAGACCAAACAAATCAATCATATTTATAAATGCAAATGGAATAATTTACCTATCAAAGAAGGTAAAAACAAAGGCTGGAAAGTGAATTGATCAAACACACAACTCAGAAACTTAAAAAAAAAAAAAAAGAACACCAAAGGAAACTGAAAGACTACAGAAGAGTACATTAATAAATATAAAAACAGTAAACACTGTGCGCTCACCTTTGATCTCAGCCCTCAGGAGGCAGAGGCAGGCAGATCTCTTGAGTTCAAGGTCAGCTGAGTTCCAGCACAGCAAGGGCTTCGCAGTGAAACCCTGTCTTGGGAAAACCAAAACCAAAAAGAACAAACAAACAAATGCAAAACAACTGAGCAACCCAGACCTGCCTTATCACGACATCCCTGAAGTGACCTGACATGTTCTCGGTGTTTCAACCAGAAATTATTTGATTACATTTCCGACTATCAAAGAGATGCAATCTTCATGTTCCAGCGGCTGATACTTTTTTTTCAGCACAGTACAAGCAAAAGCTCATAGTCCTTCCTTTATTTTCATTTGATCGTGCACACTTAAAAAAAAAACACACATACATACACTCACAAAAGAACCAAATATTAGGAATTTGAAAAGCTTAAAACAGGACTTAAGGTGGAAAAAATACCTCAGACATCAGAACAAATCAAATCAACTACTGAAAAAAAATATGGAACGCTTCACGAATTTGCTCAGTCATCCTTTGCGCAGAGGCCATGCTAATCTTCTCTGTATCGGTCCAATTTTATTTTATTACGTGTTTATTTATTTATTTACAACAGCTACAGGTTTATTAACATAATCTATTCTAACGCTTAGAAAAGTTTTAAACAAGACACTCTAGGGCTCAAACCAAATTCACAGCGTTCAGTTTTAACTCAGAAGAAAATGGTGACTGGGGACCCTGCATGGACGTCTTCAGAGTAAAGTCCCCGAGCTCCTTTGTGGGTGGGTGGGGCTCTGTGTTGCTGCCATACCTTCTCCTGGAGAAGCTTCAGCTGCTCCTCCTTCTTCCTGGTGTCCATCTTCTGGAATGCCCGGTTAGCGCTATAATACACCACGAGGTATCTGTTACACACGTTGAATCTGGATAGATGGTCGCATGCATGCTTAGCATCAAAGATGTCTTCATAGACCACATCGGCTGTTCCTCTGGTCTCAGGTGTATTCCCTACTCTGATTTGACGAATAGACCCATATTTCCCAAATATATCATCCATTTCTTCCACTGTGATTTTGTATGGCAAATTCCTTATATACAAAATCCGATTTACTTCAGGTGGGAGGCGAATATTCGCCCTCTTGGCCGCTTGCATCGCCATCTTAGCGGGTTGCTGGAGGCTACCGTGGGATTCCTCCAAATGTCTCTAAAGCTGGGTGGCCTTGGAGGGCGACACAGTGTCAGATACAGGGTATCAACAGCCAGGCAGAACCGAAAGCTGTTACAGCACTGCCCTCGAAAAGATGCTCCGGACCCAACTACCGGGAGAGCATTCTCAGACCCAGCACCAGTGGCTGATTCTTTACTTAAGGTTTATACCATGAGAGCAAATTCATTCTGGTTCCAATCTAGAAGCTATAGGGAATTCTTTTTATTTTTTATTTTTTTGGTTTTTCGAGACAGAGTTTTTCTGTGTTGCCCTAGCTGTCCTAGAACTCGCTCTGTAGCCCGGGCTGGCCTTGAACTCACAGAGATCCGCCTGCCTCTGCCTCCCCAGTGCTGGGATTGCTATAGGGAATTCTTTAGGACCCTCATTCTCAACTTTCACATCACAAGATGACCACCGTAAACCCCACAAGGTAGGGCTGGACTAGGCCAACGCACATAGTTGCATCCAGTGAAATCGAGGGCAGAACGTCTAAGGCTGTGATCCTTATCTTTCCTAATGCTGACACCCTTATTTTTTCTTCTTTGCTGACACCCTTTAATACAATTATTTATGTTGTGTCCACTTCCAACCATAAAATTATTTTCGTTGCTACTTCATAACTGTAATTTTGCTGCTGTTATGAATTGTAATGTAAATATCTGATATGTGACCCTTGTGAAAAAAATCATTCAACCCTGGGGGGCTCGAGACCCGGAAGATTGAGAATCATTGCTTAGGCTTCTTGCGAGACATTTGCAGAGCCAGGCTCCTCCCCTCAAAGGGCGTGGCCCAAAACTAGGCTATATATAAAGGTCAAGGGCCAGTACTAAGGGTCTCTCCACCGGGACTGACAGGGTTTCTGCCAGTCGTTATGGTCGGGAGTCCACATCCTGAGTAGGTGAGTCTGCGGCTCTAATCTCTTCGGGAAACGTTGCCAGCCTGGGTTGGAAGTTCTAAGGTTGGGAAGGTCAGAAATGCTAGAAAGTAGGGGAGCGGGAGGGGCTCGGCTAATGGGGAATAGTAAGGCAGAAGTATCTGAAGAGGTTCTGTTATTTTAGGGGCTCATTTGCTGAGCAGCAGGGCCTGCCCTCTACTAGACAAACGCTGCCTGTACAGGAGACAGGGGTGTGCCTCATCCGACTGCCTGAGATGTGATTACAGTCCAGCCCTTAAACGGGCTGCGAGGGTGTATAGAATGCCAGGGCAGACGGATTTCAGGATTAGAGTGTGTTCCGTGTTCGCACACGCCTCAAATCCCGGCACTTGGAGCCAGAGGCAGGCGGATCTCTGATTTTAAAGCCAGCCTGATCTAATAATAATTTAAAAGTGAGCTGGGCGGTGGTGGCGCACGCCTTTAATCCCAGCACTCGGGAGGCAGAGCCAGGTGGATCTCTGTGAGTTCGAGGCCAGCCTGGGCTACCAAGTGAGTTCCAGGAAAGGCGCAAAGCTACACAGAGAAACCCTGTCTCGAAAAATCAAAAAAAAAAATAATAATTTAAAAGTAATAAAACAAGCCGGGCGGCAGGGGTGCACGCCTTTAATCCCAGCACTCGGGGAGGCAGAGCCAGGCAGATCTCTGTGAGTTCGAGGCCAGCCTGGTCTACAGAGCGAGATCCAGGACAGGCACCAAAACTACACAGAGAAACCATGTCTCGAAAATCAAACAAATAAACAACAACAATAATAATAAAAGCCAGTCATGGTGACACATGCCCTTAATCCCAGTACTGGGGAGCAAGACCAGCCAGATCCACTTGGTAAATTCCAGGACTATGTAGACAGGACTACCAGGGCTATGTAGACAGACATTGCCTCAAAAGATAAATAATAAGCCAGGCGGTAGTGGCCCACGCCTTTAATCCCAGCACTTGCGAGGCAGAGGCAGGCAGATTCTCTTGAGTTCCAGGCCAGTCTGGTCTACAGAGTGAGTTCCAGGATAGCCAGGACTGTTACTTAGAGAAATCCTGTCTCGAAAAACCAAAATAAACAAATAAAATAAAATAATTGGTTTGGTTTTGTTTTGTTTTTGTGGCAAGGTGTCTCTACATAGTTCTAGCTGTCCTGAAACTCTGACTATGTAGACCAGACTGGCCTGGAACTCACAGAAATCTACCTGCCTCTGCCTCCCCTGTGCTGAGGTGAAAGACGTAAGTCATCACGCCCCGGCCTGTAAAATGATTGTTTCAATGGTCCTGCATAGGGAGACAGATCTGTTTGCATTCTCAGGACCTGAAAGTTAAGAGACCAGAGCCTGTCCTGCTGCACCAGAAGTCCCTCTTTACATTTTTTGTTTGTTTGTTTTTGTTTTTCGAGACAGGGTTTCTCTGTGTAGAGCTTTGTGCCTTTCCTGGAACTCACTTGGTAGCCCAGGCTGGCCTCGAACTGACAGAGATCCGCTGGCTCTGCCTCCTAAGTGCCTCTTTACATTTTTTTCAGGTACTCATCCAGATCTGGAAGGCCCTACCTTGGACAAAATAGTTATTGACCTCGAGGAGCTTCCAGCCTAGCTGTCTGGTAAGGTAAGTGTGGACTTATGAGATAGGAAGTACATTAAGATGCTCTTCCGGGTCTGTATTTTAAATTCTTTTAAATCTGTCTAGGTGTGTTCGTAGTCCTGGCCGTCCTGGAACTCAACTACTATAGACCAGGCTGGCCTCAGCTCAGACATCTGCTAGCTTCTGCCTCCCAAGTGCTGGGATCAAAGACACGCACCACCATGCCCAGCTGTTTATTTTTTAAACAATCCTTTTTATATTTATTTGTTTGTTTCTCTGTAGCCCTGGCTGTCCTGGCATTTGAAATGACACTTTCCATTGGTTTCGGTGTAGCTGGGCATTCCTTTTGCTGTTGTTTGAGATAAGGTTTCTCTATGCAGTCCTTGACTGCTCTGAAACTCTTCTCTGTAGACCAACCTGGCCTCCAACTCAGAGATCCACCTGCCTCTGCCTTCCATGTGCTGGGTATCAAAGGCCTGTGTCACCACTCCCAGCTTGCTATTGGTTTTTGAGACATCTTCCTGTATCGCTCTGCTTGGCCTCGTCCTAGATAAAAACTCTTCACTCCCCTCCCATGACCCCTCGGGCAACAGCTAGTCGTCTCCTGTGTGGCTCTGTGGAGGACCTTATGTAAGCCAGACCTCACTGTTGTCTTTGTGACTGCTGTCTTTACCTGCGCATAATGTCCTTGAAGTCTACCCATGCTACAGCATTGCCTGAGCGTTTCCTTCCATTGTTCACAATCCCGCCTTTCAATTACCCATCCATCTGATGATGGACAGACTCCTAGATACATTTCATGTTTCGGTTACCATAATATGTACAAGTATGAACATAAAGGTACAAATATATTTTCAATTCCCTTGGGGTCTAGTGGATCGCTGGTGTAGTACAGTAAATCGATGGTCTGTGTCTTACCCCAGCTTCTATGGGCCGTTGTGGCATTTTTGCCTTTCTAGCGGTATACAAGAATTCCGATTCTCTGTAGCTCAGCAATACCACTGATTGGCTGGTGGGGCTTGTTTGTTTTAAAATCCCAACAGTTGTATGGTCTCTCATTTTGTTTCCCTGAGTTGACATTGGGTACCCTTTTGCTTGCTATCCATTTGTGTGTCTTCAGTGGAATGTTTTGGGGTCCTTGGCCTCTTTTTTTTTTGGTTTTTCGAGACAAGGTTTCTCTGTGTAGCTTTGCGCCTTTCCTGGAGCTCACTTGGTAGCCCAGGCTGGCCTCGAACTCACAGAGATCCGCCTGGCTCGGCCTCTTTTTGTGTATGGTGCTAAAGATAGAATCCAGGGCTTCATGCTAGATGAGGGCTCTCTCCCAATAGGGGCTCTGTTCCATCCCCAGCCCCCCACCCTTTTTTGAGTGTTAAGGCTTGAACACAGGGCTCTACTATTGATGGAGACAGTGTTGTCCTACCACTGGTCTACATTCTCCAACCTTTTTATTTATTTTATTGTTTTTATTTATTATTATTATTTTGTTTTTGCAAGACAGGGTTTCTCCCGTGTGGTCCTGGCTGTTCTGGAACTTACTCTAGTCGACCAGGGTGGCCTCAAACTCAGATTTGTCTGCTTCTGCCTCCTAAGTGCTGGGACTAAAGGCATGGGCCACCACTGCCTGGCTATTTATTTATTTATTTTAGACACAATCTTTTTCATTTTATTTTATTTTTAAAGATTTATTTATTTATTATGTATACAGTGTTCTGCCTACATATATGCTTGCAGGTCAGAAGAGGGCACCAGATCTCATGATGGATGGTTGTGAGCCACCATGTGGTTGCTGGCAATTGAACTCAGGACCTCTGGAAGAGCAGCCAGTGCTCTTAACTACTGAGCCATCTCTCCAGCTCCCTTTTTTAAAATTTATTTATTTGGGCCGGGCGTTGGTGGCGCACGCCTTTAATCCCAGCACTCGGGAGGCAGAGCCAGGCGGATCTCTGTGAGTTTGAGGCCAGCCTGGGCTACCAAGTGAGCTCCAGGAAAGGCGCAAAGCTACACAGAGAAACCCTGTCTCAAAAAAAAAAAAATTATTTTATTTATTTATTTATTTATTTTGGTTTTTGAGACAGAGTTTCTCTGTGTAGCTTTGCGTCTTTCTTGGAACTCACTTGGTAGCCCAGGCTGGCCTTGAACTCACAAGATCCGCCTGGCTCTGCCTCCCGAGTGCTGGGATTAAAGGCTTGCGCCACCACTGCCCAGCGCCAGCTCCCTTATTTTATTTTTTAATTAATTATTATTATTTTAGTTCTTTGAGACAGAGTTTCTCTGTAGCCCTAGGTGTCCTGGAACTAGTTCTGTAGACCAGGCTGGCCTCATTTCAGGGATCCAATTTGCTTGGGTGTGTACCTACCACCACTGCCTGGCTATCTATCTATTACTGGGAAATAAAAGTTTTCTTTTTCTTTTTTTAAAGATTTATTTATTTATTATGTATACAGTGATCTGCCTGCATGTATGCTTGCAGGCCAGAAGAGGGCACCAGATCTCATAGATGGTTGTGAGCCACCATGTCGTTGCTGGGAATTGAACTCAGAACCTTTGGAAGAGCAGCCAGTGCTCTTAATCTCTGAGCCATCTCTCCAGCCCCCTATTTTTCTTTTACATTTGACCAAAGTACATTATAAACATGAGTGCAAATGTCATATTGAAAACATTTCATACATTGAATATATGCTAATATTGAAAGTACATTTTAAAAAGAGGTTGCTTCTTTTTGACTGAGAGTATAAGAACAGTCTTGGGATGGTGCTTGAATGATCTTTAGGAATTAAGAGGTTGAACTCTGCCAGGCGTGGTGGGCAGAAGCAGGCAGATCTCTGTGAGTTCGAGACCAGCCTGGTCTACAGAGGCTGTCTTCCAGGACAGCTCAGGCTGTTACGCAGAGAAACCCTGTCTCAAAAAAACAAAAACAAAACAAAACAAACAAACAAAAAAGAATGCTTGCCACATTTCTGTATGGCAGCACTCCCAAATGACCTAGTCTTGCCAGTCTTACTGAAGTTGGTATACAAGTGGATATCTGTCCCCTATAGCTCCTGATTCAGCATCATGCTGGTCTCTCTCAACCTGTCAGGAGGACCTAGAGTCTGGGGCGGAGTTAAGGATTTCAGTAATGAAGACCCAAATTTGAGTTCACTGTCTGGAGCCAGATTGAAACAGTAGTTAGAGTTTTGAGTTCTAAGACAACATTTTGGATCTTTAATCACATTTTCTTTCCCCAGCAAGACAGAAACATTTTTTTTTCTAGCTTTTAGTTTTTTTTTTAACTTATTTATTTACTTATTTATTTATTTAATGCAAGACAGAAACATTTTTTTCTAGGTTTTAGTTTTCTTTTCTATTTATTTATTTATTTTATTTATTTATTTATTTATTTATTTAATGCCGAATGCCGTTTATTGAAGGAAGGAGGAGGTCTTAAATACAGGCTTACAGCACAATGGGAGAACCCCGGAGGGCAGAAGTGGAGGGCAGAAGTTCACTACCGATGTTTTACAATCTTGCACCTAAGCTGTTAACGCCCATTATGCAAGATACACAGACAAGGATCTTCCCTTAAGCATTCAGGAGGGTGGAACCCGGCAGGGAATTAGCATAGGGAGGATATTAAGGTCAAGGTCAGCAAGCAAGGCAACAGTTACCCATAACGGGGGCCAGGGCCCTACAGGTCCCCCTTTTACTAAAAAATGAGCTTCTGACTTAGGTTGCGGGGGACGTCAGCAGGTCACCTTACCCATCATGGAGACGCCTGCCCAGGCCACACAGGCACTCTGTCTTAGGTTAGTGAACGCCCCCCAGGCATTACCCATCTCTGAATACTCATTATCATACAGGTTCAATCCTGTGTGAGCTGCAGAGTTAACTACTGCCAAAGATCTCAAAGTGGCACTGGGCTTGCAATCTGTGTGTTCAACACAGAAAAGACCAACAGAAGTCCTAACCCACCCATAGCCAGTAGGCTAAAGGCAATTGAGCCATTCCCTTCCTTAACGAGCCTTACTGCAAATTGGAGTCCTTGTAAGATAGTATCCCAAAAGCAAATGGAACATGAGTTTATAAATTTATAATTTTCAAAGCCAACCGAAATGTATATAACTATTGAATTAAATTTATCATGCCCAATAGAATGAAAGATTAACTGTGGTAGCTACTTTTGCTGCCAGGGTCTCCACTGTGCTAGCTGTAGTAAGCAATTATGAAATGGTAATTCCCAGAAACAGTAGCAGTGGTGGCCGCCACTGCTATAACAGTAACAATGTAAATGAATTTCAGGAGGCCAATAAATGTTGCACAGAGCCACTCCTGAAAAGTAGGTACTACACCAGCTTGAAGAGGATTGTGAAAATGAAAAGGCTTAGCTGGCATGCTACTGTTAACAGATGGAGGTCAGTGACCTTCAGGGTTAGCCTTAATCTCAAAGGTGTCTGGGTGACACGTTCTCAAACATACTTGAAAAAGCAGTTACCATGCATTACCTTCTGGAGAATCCAACCGCATGGCTACAGTTCCTAGGCTTACTTTAATGCTTGCCAAAGCTGGCCATATTGGGCTCTCAGTCCCCATTGGCATCAGAAGGGGAGAGGTTTCCATGAAGGCCCAATAGGTCTCTGCCATGCTGGGCTTCAGCATCAGCCACAGGGTGCACACAGCGCTCAGGAATTCAAAGAGGAACCTCATTGTCCTGAGGAAAGACATTAACAGAACCCTGGGCCTACACCAACACCAGATTGGGTCTCCTCTAAGTGCCAGTAGAAAGATCCTTCCATCGCTCCAGAGGGTGATTTGCAACAGGAGCCCTCCAGTGCTTATCTGCAGCGTATACTCCAGCAGAATCCACTGATAAAAAATTTAAAATATATAAAACAAGGGAAAGAATAGAATATGGAGAGGAACGATGAGTCCCTAGTTCCCCCTTTTTTTTACTTTAGTAAAATATGTTTGTTTGTTTTTTTTTAATAGTTCAAATTTTTTTCTTTTTTATTTTTTTAATTAATTCATTTATTTATTTATTTTTCTTTTATCAGCTTGATACAGTATAAATTCTTATCTTAATAGTGAAATGTTTCAGCCGGGCAGTGGTGGTGCACGCCTTTAATCCCAGCACTCGGGAGGCAGAGCCAGGTGGATCTCTGTGAGTTGGAGGCCAGCCTGGGCTACAGAGTGAGTTCCAGGAAAGGCGCAAAGCTACATAGAGAAACCCTGTCTCGAAAGAAAAAAAAAAGTGAAATGTTTCATTGAGGCTTGCTCAGTAATTGAGTAAAACCAAAACTTATTATAAGCCACAGTTGTCCTAGGGTCCCCCATGCTATATATATAGCCTCCATGGTTCTTTGGGTTGTAGTCTGATTGTTCTTTACTTTATATCTAGAATCCACTTATGAGTAAGTACATACCATGTTTGTCCTTCTGGGTTTGGGTTACCTCACTCAGGATGATTTTTTCTAGTTCCATCCATTTGCCTGCAAATTTCATGCTGTCATTGTTTTTTCTCTGCTGAGTAGTACTCCATTGTGTATATGTACCACATTTTCTTAATCCATTCATCAGTTGACGGGCATCTAGGTTGCTTCCAGGTTCTGGCTATTACAAATAGTGCTGCTATGAACATAGTTGAGCATGTATCTTTGTGGTATGAATCAGCATTCCTGACAGAAACATTTTATTTCAATAAGAAAAAGGTGTCACTTGTATAATTTTCATGAAAACCTATTTAGTTTTTGTTTCTTTGGGTTTGTTTGTTTGTTTGTTTGTTTGTTTTTGAGATAGAGTTTTGCTAAATATTTAGCCTAGGCAGGTCTCAAACTATTCACCTTGTTCAGCTTTCCAAGTATTGGGGGTCTCAAGAGTGGGTCACACCTTGCTAAAGCTATTGAGTTATAATTGACTCTAGAGACCTGAGTCTATCTATCTACTTCATGCTCTTTCCTTCCTGAGACAGGGTCACCTCCTGGTTCCTACTTGAGACAGAGTCAGTCTAGCTGTCCCTTCCTGGTGTGTCCTGTCCCCTCAAGCCCCATCTCTCCTCTGAAGTACTGGGATTCTAGGGACACACCACCATGTCTGATTCTGGTTCTACTTCTGACTTACTCTCTGGATCAACAGGATGGCTGAACAAACTCCTCCGTGTTCCTCATCAAACAGAAAAATACTGCTATAGTTAACAGCTTTTCAGGAAGATTTAAGTCCTATGGAAACAGAAAACGCTAGTAACTTAGTGTGAGTGTTCAAACCGTCTGTTTTTCAGTCACTTTAGGAGCTTAACTGGACCTTTCACGTGTGGTAACTGTGTGGTAATAGATGCTCTTCTACCCCATCCTGGCACGTTACAGGGCAGGCGTCATCCTGCCTATTCTGGTTCCTTCAGCATAGACTTCACCACACTAGTCAGTTCCTGGAACTCTGTTCTGAAAGTGACCACATCAGTGAATTTGTACAATCTGGCGTCCAGCCTAGCTGCCACTTCTTGTTGTTCTGTCTAGGAAGGCAGGGGTCATCGGTGGAGCTGAACTGTAGAACGTGAGGGCAGTTGGCCTTGAGCTCTCACTGACGGGGGCCGCGGAGTACCCACTCACTCTCCCTTTCTCATCTCCCAAGTCTATGCAGACACCAGGACAAGAGCATACGCCTGGTTTGTCTCTGCATACCTCATGGCTGCCATGGCCCCGAACTGTGGCCTATGATGATGGTCTTCTCATCATAGTGTAGTTCTGTCTCCATGAAGGGCAACCAGATGCTTTCTGGAGCTGTAATTGGGTCAGGTACGTTTTTAGCCAAACACTGAAAACCAGGAATCTGCTCCAGCCCCTTCCTCACCCAGCCGTATGGTGGGTGGCCACATCCCTGTCTCCATTCCAGGGAACAATCACTGCCTTGCTAGGGAATACTGTAAATGCAGACACCGGAGACTGCTGTCCCGCTCAGAACCTATTTGTTTGTTTTGGTTTTTCCAGGCAGGGTTTCTCTGTGTAACAGCCCTAGCTATCCTGGAACTCTTTGTAGACCAGACTGGCCTCAAACTCACAGAGATCTGCCTGCCTGTGATCCAGCATACTGGGATTAAAGGCAAACTACACCACCACCTAGCTATTTCTTTTTTAAGCACAATCTTTTTTGTATTTGTTTCTCTGGAGGTCTGGCTGTCTTTTTTTTTTTTTTTTTTTTTTTTTTCCTCTCTCCAGTTTTTCAAGACAGGGTTTCTCTGTGTAGCTTTGCGCCTTTCCTGGAACTCACTTGGTAGCCCACGCTGGCCTCAAACTCGCAGAATTTCGCCTGGCTCTGCCTCCTGAGTGCTAGGATTAAAGGCATGTGCCACCACTGCCCGGCTTTCTTTCTTTGTTTTTTTTTTTTTTTTTAAATAATTTATTTAACTTTATTTTATGTTTGTTGGTATGAAGGTGTCAGATCCCCTGGAACTGGAGATAGAGACAGTTGTGAGCTGCCATGTGGGTGCTGGGAATTGAACCTGGGTCCTCTGGAAGAGCAGCCAGAAACACAATCTTTTTTAAAGAATATTCCTTTTCATTTCTATTTTATTTTATTATTTATTATTTTTATTTATTTATTTATTTTGGTTTTTCGAGACAGGGTTTCTCTGTGTAGCTTTGCGCCTTTCCTGGAACTCACTTGGTAGCCCAGGCTGGCCTCGAACTCACAGAGATCCGCCTGCCTCTGCCTCCCGAGTGCTGGGATTAAAGGCATGCGCCACCACTGCCCGGCTCATTTCTATTTTATTTGCATGAGTATTTTGCCTGCCACATGCAACACCTGGGAAGGCCAGAATGGGGCATCAGATCCTCTGGAACTGGAGTTACACAGACAGCTGTTAGCAGCCACAGGGGTTCTGGGAACTGAGTTTTCTCCATCACCCGATCACCATGTGGGTCTCAGGTTTGACTGAGAGGCCCTTTACCCACTGATCCATCTTTCCCCCTCCCTCTCCTTCCTTTTTCATTTACCTATAGGTTTGCCAATGTTGTTCTTTTCAAAGAATCAGTTTTTATTTTAGCTGACTATTATTTCTGCTTGGATCTTAATTCCTTCTTTGCCATCTTTGAGTTTATTTTATTTTGATAATTGCCAAGTTGTAAAGTTAGCTTGTTGGCTCGTCATGTCTCCAGTCTTTTAATACATTTGTAGCTATACTTAGGGGTGCGCCACTACGTGGAGCTCTTTTCTCTTTGAAAGCATTAATAGCTGTGACTCCTAGCTCCTGGGGTCACTGGTAGAAATGTTTGAATTCCCTCAAAAGTTGATTTATTCATGTAACTAGATCTCTACTAAAATGTCTGGAGAAGCAGGGCATTTGCAAGTTTCTGCTTAGATCTGCAGGGATTTGGAGGCTGCTCTTGCTTCCTTTAGATTCCATCATTGGTAGATGGGAACAGCCAGGTTCATCCTTTAGAGATGTCACTCTGTGTGTGTGTGTGTGTGTGTGTGTGTGTGTGTGTGTGTGTGTGTGT
>CABHPR010119749.1:2738-16451 GCA_902168415.1 Peromyscus melanophrys
ACACACACACACACACACACACACACACACACACACACACACACACACTCACTCAGGACAAGATACCTGGGAATAGGCCCCACATGCACCCCACCACCCCGTTTCTCTCCCTACCCCACTTCTCTCTTTCTTATCAAGGTCTCGTTAGTCTAGACAGGCCCTGAACTCACACTTCTGCTCAAGCATGCGGCACCACACCTGACCTACACACACCCTTTACTTCCCACCCCAAATCACCGAGCCTGAAACAGACAAAACTTCCCAAGCAAAGACATAAGATCTCAAGTGCTGAGATTAAAGGCATGTGCCACCACTGCCTGACTCTGTTCCCAGTGTGGCCTTGTGAACTCACAGAGATCCAGACGGATCCCTGCCTCCCAAGTGATAGGATTAAGGGTATGAGCCATCACTGTCTGGCCTCTATGTCTAATTTGGTGGCTGGCTCTGTCCTCTGATCCCCAGATAAGTTTATTAGGCTACACAATATATCACCACACTAGAAAGGCCCAAACCCCCAGAACTGGGTGTGGTCATTTCTGTGAGGAGAATGAAGACTCCTTGGAATAACATCTCAGGCAGGCAGAGAAATGGGAATGCAGGCCAGCTAGGGACTATCCGCTCTTATGTGAAGTAGGTTCCGGGTCCCTCACCCTGCCCCTGGGTTGGCTGGTTCCTACTATCTGAAAGAAAGTTAGAAATGGCATCCGAGTGACAGTCGAGAAAAGGCCCGTGCATGTTTACACTCATGCCCTCCTCTTTCCAGGCTGTCTTGCCAAATTTCCACAAATGTTCAGGAGCCATACTGCACACTATCGGTAAAAGATGGCTGAGCCTGGGACCCAGCTCTGCCTTGCCAGAGCTGTGAGAAAGGAGTTGTTGGGGATGGATAAAGCAAAATGTGTTAGCCCTTTCCAAGGGCAGGGCTGTAGGAACTCAGGTGTCCCCACCCTGTCCCATCCCACCCCTGCTTTCCAGATCAGCAAACATGTAATAGAGATAAAGCAGTAGATAGGTAGGGGAATTTGTGACCCTTTGGGCTGTCCTGCCTGGCCCCGAGCCCAGGCAGGAGACTTGGTTTCTGCCCTAGAACAAGGAAGGTCCATTCCTCTTTTAGAACTCAACAAACTGGTTTCTCTTGGCCCTTAAACCATCAGCCTGGGTATTTATTTCACTGACCCCTTGACTGATGTGGGTGGTCCTGCCAGGGAAGTTCCAGAAGCTGCAGGACCCCAAGACTCACTGAAATGCCACCTGGTGCAGATCCCACTCTAGCTGAAGCATCAGAAGCCTTGAGGAGGCCCATTATTCAGGGGTGGCAAAAGGCAGCAGGTCACTGGGAGCAGAGAATCAGGCCAGAGTTCCCAATTCTACTCCCTGACCCCGTGACCAGAACTCTGGGTCCAGAGCATGTCTCATGGAGCTCACACGTCTCTCCAGCATGACCTGCCCCTGGGTGCCTCTCTTCACAACCCTCCACTGTAGCACTTCTGTGTCAGGGTGTCCCACCCTCAGGGTGCTCCCACACCGGCAAGTTGGACCAGACCAAACGCATAAACTGCTCAAAATAAGCATGCTCACACGGTGGGTGCTGTGGGAACCAGTTCAGGTGAGGAGGGGGACCGGAAGGAGGATCAATTTTGGATATAGGGCAGAGGAAGAGCTCACTGGTAAAGGAACCTGTGATAAGGACTAGGGAAGTGAAGGAGGGAACAGAGAGAGTCATGGGGGAACTCTAGAAGGGAATGCAACTCTACCTCCCACAGTCTGGGTCACCTTGACCTCTGTGTCCATCTACCCTCAACTCTGTCGACAGTGTCAGACCCAAGTCGACTCACTGTATGGCCTTGGGAGACTCACTTCACCTTTCTGGTCTATGTCCTCATCTGGGGGACATGAAGGAGTTTTTTACTGGGTGAGGTTCGGGGACAGAAATGCCTACCCTGGTTACTGTACAGGTGTGCCAGGCAGGTGGGCCCCGGGGCCACAGTGACGGGGGTGTGGTTATGTGGTTTAGTGAAAACACAGGAAAGCAATGGCAGAGTGGGGAGCTTCCAGCAGGGGAAGCAACTAGCCCTGGAGGCTGACACTAAGGTCCCAAGACGGCCACACAGGTCGGAGAAAGGGCTGAGTGAGGCCTCTGGAACAGGAAAGCATGTTGCTGGTGGAAACCTAGCCCTGGGGAGCTAAGGGCTGCTGAGTGGAACTGCACATGCTAGACAGGGGCTATATCCAGAGGCACTCCCAACAGAGCTGCTAAGTCTTGAGGGGATGCTAGAAATTGCTTGTTTGTGTTTTTAATTATGTGGCATCTTCAGTATTTAAGTGTTAGCAATTAAGCCAAATGTCTTTAGCAAGAGTGAGGGCTGGCCCTCCAAAGGTGAGTGGTGGTGCCAAGTCTTTCACAGGCCTCAGCAACTGCTCCCCACTACCCTACCAGGAAACTGAGGCCCAGGGTGGACACATGACCCTTCCTGGGGTTCCCCCTCACTTAGGGCACAGCTAGGCAGCTGAGGACACACAGAACTTGGCCTAGCCTCGCCTGGCCTAGCCCAACCTCCACCCCCATCCTGGCCTTTCTCCCTACACTGAAAGGGACTTTATGGGGACAAAAAGTCACCCATTGTGTCACAGGAGACAAAGGGGCAAGAGACAGAGGCTCCAGGCGCCTGGGCAGGCCATACCACCACCACCCCCTCTGTGCCAAAGGAGGGCTGGGGGAGGCACCTTGGAATTCCTGCCCTAGATATGAAGCATTCTAGAACACTGGGGCCAGCCAGATCCCAAGGAAGACCAGGAACCACCCAGCTGTCCCTTTCTGTATCTGAAACAGGCACACAAGGAACCACAGAGTCACTCAGCCAGTGCACATTCCCAGGGCCAGTTCTGTGCCAGGCTGTTCCAGGTCCATGGTAGTCAGCAGGGTGGTGGGCAGCGGGGCCTGGCCTGCAAGAATCCACCTGGACCTTGACTAGCATCACAGTATTCCAGATGCAGCCTTCTCCATGCCACCTGCTAGTCTCAAGTCCTAGGTCTAGAGCAGTGTTCAAATCCCAGAGGTACGAGGGTTTACACACAAACACACGCTGATGGCTGAGTCATATGGACCTGAAATATATCCAACTACATGATCCCCAAGTGTCCCCAGTATCTGAGAAAAAAACTTCCCAGCCGTTCTGATGGTACCCATCTGTAATCCTGGCACTTGGGAGGTAAACGCAGGAGGGTTGCCACAAGTCTGAAGCCAGCCAGGACTACACAAGACAACAATAAATAACTAAATTTATTAATATATTTTATATATATTTATATATAAATATTATATATTTATGTATATATTTATATATAACTATATAAATAATATATAATATAAAATTTTATAAATTATTATTTAGTAGGAAAATCTACCTAACGTGAACTCAGACTACTTCCTACATAACCCCAGCTAGAGCCCCATGCGACCCTCTGCAGCAGCCTATACAGGTCTCTTTCCGGTCACATCAGGCATGTGAGGCAGGTGGAGGCTCTGTCACCCCCCCCCCCCCCCCTCCACCCCCACACTCCCCCACCCCCACCCCCCGCCTCAATCTCTCTGGCTCCCCAGCAAGTGGCAATGTGCCTGAAAGGGTTTCAGAAACTTACAGCACCCAGTCTGTGCCCCACTCCTCACTCTTTCCCAGGGCTCCCCAGAATGCCTGCCTGGGTCTTCGCAACACTAGGATCCCTCCAGCCGTGAAGGGCATCTCAAGAAGTTCCCTTTCTGCTTGAGAAGGCCCAGGTAGAGCCTTTGTATTCACTGCTCCAGCTATACTCCAGCATCCAGCTGGCCAGGCCTCACTCCCTGGGCCTTCCTCTCTGGGCCCAGCTTTCTCCCAAGAGAAGCACTCAGCCCATTCCACAGAAGGAAAACTGATGCTCTTTTAGAAGATGAGGATCTGGCCTAAGGACACTCATAGGAGGGGTGCTAGACAGCCCAGGGGTAGACTTGCTAGTACTGACTCCTGGGAGGTGGGGACATTGTCCTGGAAACTGTCACTGCCTGGACGCCAGAGCTGGGGAACTATCACAGCCTGTGACTCTCTCAGTCCTGTAAAGCCTACAGATCCGGCTGAGCAGCCAAAGGCAAGGCCTTTCTCATTCCCTGGGGGTGGCCTGAGCAGATCTCTCCCATCTCCATTGCCAGGAGGGGCTGGTGCCACCCCACACACACCCCAGGCTAGCAGAAGAGAAGTCATCTGGTGTCAGACATCATCCAGCCCTGTCATAGCTGAACTTCAGAGCAGCCTGTCTGCTGGGTCCCACCTGACCTTCAGCCTAGTCCTCTCTTGGAGACCCTGGTGTGCCACCCTGCCTCTCCTCCCTGAGCAAACAGAAGGAGCTCACCCTGCCCAGCAGCAAAAGCCAAAGCCCTGTTCTGTCAGTACCAGGGCTGGGTCAGCGGCTGCCAAGGAAAACAGCCCCCGCCTAGGTTCACAGCAACCACGAAGAGAATGGTCAAACATAGTGCAGCCACCGCAGCCCGAGAGAGGGCAACTGCCCGATGCGCAGGATGCCTTCGCAAATGTGAGCTGGTCCCTTCCTGAAACAGAGGTCACGTTCTGCTTACAGATGACTAGGAAAAACTCCCAGGTGACCCAGCCAGTAGTCCTGCACTCACTGCTGTGTGGCCCTGAGGAAAGTACCTTCCCCTCTCTGGTCCTGATAGGCATCCACACCCCTCACAGCTTTGAGCATAGCCACAAACTATGTGTAATTCCTTACTTCCTAACATTTTCATTTATCTTTTTCCCCTTCAGGTTTTCAAGGCAAGGTTTCTCTGTGTAACAGTCCTGGCTGTCCTGGACCTTATTTTGTAGATTAGATTGGCCTTGAATTCACAGAGCTCTGCCTGCCTCTGCCTCCTGGATGTTGGGATTAAAGGCATGAGCCACCACTGTCCAGTGGAAAGAATTCTTAATGGTTGTTCATTTGTTAATTTTGGTTTTTAGAGACAAGGTCCTATTACTTAGCCCAATGGCTGGTATGTCCTATGTAGCCCAGGATGACCTTGAACTCATGAATCTCCTTCCTTAGCCTCCTGATCGCTAGGACCACAGGCATATGCCAACACGCCCCACTTGTTATATAATTTGGAATAAGTATTATAGGGCTGGCAAAATGGCTGTGGGTAAAGGTGCCTGCCACCCACTCCAATGACGCGAGTTCCATGCCTGAGACCCACATGGTAAGAAGAGAAACAACTCCCACAAGTTGTCCTCTGGCCTCTACTCATGTAGTAGCTTGCCTGTGACTTACACACACACACACACACACACACACACACACACACACACACACACACACACACACACAAATAAATAATACTTAATTTAAATAATAATTCATATTATCCAGATACTGTTTTTGGATTTTGAGACGAGGTCTCACTATGTAGTCTTGTATGGCTTGGAGATCACTCTGTAGACCAGGCTGGCCTCAAACTCACAGAGATCTGCCTGCCTCTGCCTCCTGCGTGCTGGAATTAAAGGAGTGTGCCCCACACCTGGCCCAATCAATTTACAAGTTTTAAAAATCTTTCATAAAAGTGTGTTGCTACAGTTGCTATCATTAATCTCTCGCTGTGTTCAATTGTAAAGTAACCTTTACCACAGCCGCATTTGTGCAGAACTGTACCTAGGGCTCAGCCCAGTCTCAGAATGTGTCCTTATGGAAAAAGGTGACTATTGTATGTTAAGCCACTGGGAAAGTCACTGAGGCCATCTCCTTGACATACACTCTGGCTGTGATTAATGCAGACGGCCAAGCTCAACACAGACCTTCTTAATGACATTGAATTGGGGGGAAGGTCTCAACTTGACTCAATTTCCAGAAGCCAGAAAGAAAGAAAGGCGTAGGGGACCCTCAGTAGCAACAAAATCACACATTGAAACAAGCATCCTGAAAGGGCCAGGTGTGGTGGAATACCTGGGGTCTGTTTGGGAGAGGAAAGCAGGAGGGTCAGAAGTTCAAGAGCAGGCTCAGCTACACGGCCATGTCTCAACAAAACCCATGAACAAAGTATGTTAAGTAAATAAATAAATATAGATAGATAGATAGATAGATAGATAGATAGATAGATAGATAAAACCAAGCAGGAAGAACTATCTGTAAATCTTCTAAAACTTCTCCAACAGGCCAGAGGAAGGCCAGCATTTCTGCAGAGGACACAAACACTGAGACAGTTTCTCTTTAAAGCCGTGCCCACCCCTAGGAGGACGGGCACAGACTAACCCCACACACTGACCTGCCACCTCTGCCTATCAGATTGGGGTGTGTCCAGGAGTGTGTCATATGACCGGCCAGGGTGGCCATGGGAGCAGGCACCTATTGGAGAGAGGACACAGCTGTGACCTCCGTGGAGGGCACCGGGCATTCTCCATCCCAGTTCCAGATGCAGGGTGTGGTGGCGCGGGCCTGTCTTCTCGGCTACTAGAGAGGCTGAGGCAAGAGGGTTGTTAAGTTCAGGTCCAACCTAGGCTACAAAGTGAGTTCAAGGCCAGCCTGGGCAACTTAAGGACACACTGTCTCAAGATTGAAAAGAGTAAAAAGAAGGCCAAGAGTGTGTTAAAATGAAACACAACAAATACGTAACTGTGAAAACTGGAGGTGAACAGCCCAATCTCTACCTACACAGCCTGGGCGGGGTGAAGTGGGGGTGGGGTGCAAACACACTGCACATGTCCTCTGACCCTGGGATCCCACTTATGGAAACATGTCACACAGACACATCAGTGGCATGTTCAAAGTCATGCATGGCAGAGGTGTATAAGATAGCAAAGGAATGGGAATTCAAGTGTGTCAGGGTCCAGCTGCACCATGAGCTGCTACAGAAGCCAGGAGGTGAGTGTGTTCCCTCACAGATGAAGAGATCGGGAGCTTCATCTCTTAGCTGCGCTCTTATGTAGCTCCTTAGCCCCCTATTTAAGAATGAAGACTCTGTGCTGGAGAGATGGCTCAGCGGGTAAGAGCACTGGCTGCTCTTGCAGAGGACCGGGGTTTGAATCCCAGCATCCACATGGCAGCTCACAACTGTGTATAACTCCAGTCCCAAGAAATCCAAGTCCCATCTCTTCATACACATACAAGAATCTGTAGCCTGACCCTCAGGGGTAAAGTAGTAGCTTAGCATCTTTAGTCCCCAACATTTATATATTTATAAAAATATAAAAAATATGAAGATGAAGGTTTGAAAAAGCCTCAAACTCACAGAGATCTGCCTGGCTCTGCCTCCCAAGTGCTGGGATTAAAGGCGTGCGCCACCATTGCCCAGCTTGTTTTTATTTTTTAAAGGAGAGTATATCCATATGCTCAATAGGTAACTACAAATAAATTCCCAAAGCTATCACACTCTTGCCCAGTGAGTAGGAGTGTGGCAGGAATTATCCATACAGGGCACTGTAGTTTCTGCACAGGAACCTGCAGGCTCCATTGAGACTACCAAAGAACTTCACTCAGATCAGTGAGTGCTAAGGAGGCCCCCAATACTGTCACCCCAATTCCATCCGCCACTGCTCACATCTGCTCAGAAACACAGCAGGCCCTTCTTGGAAGTCAGAGCTCTTTTGGGCTTTGTCCTGTCCCTCCATGGAGAAACCAGCTTGCCTGTTGGGACAGACGTAGAGCCAGAATCACCAGGAAGGGCTTCCTCATGTCCCCAAGAGCAGAGGATGAAGGAAGCCTTGAAGGTTGAGCTCCTAGTCCCCAGAAACATTCAAGGTTGCCTCCGAGCCCTAGCCTCTTAGGGCCCAGTGAATCCTGCCTTCACTCCATCAAGTGCCAAGCTAAGCCCTTGGCAGGCCCCACTTCTCCACCATCACCATTTTACAGACAAGGGTATGGGGGGTGGGGTGGGGAATTAAGAACTTCTCTAGGATCCCAAGTTGAAGGAGACAGAATCTAGATTGGAACCCAAGACCTCTGCTTCCGGCCTACAGTGTTCTCAAAGAAACCTCGGAGCACTGTGGCATCAGAGGAGGCCTCTAATCTGTTTACTTAAAAACAGAACTGTGTGGCTGCCTCCAATCCTAGGAGCAAGGCTAGGAAGTGCTCAATACCCCCATTCCCTCAAGGCATCCATCATATAGTCCCCCTGTCCTGAGCACTAGGGCTTAATCCTAAATTCCCTCCCCTAAAACAGGGTCTTACTGTTCAGCTCAGGCTGGCCTCAAATCTATGATCCTCCTCTTTCAGCCTCCCACTCACTCACAGAAGCACCAGGGTTACAGACCTGCACCCTGCTAGAACCTTCTTCTGAAACCCCCTCCATCTAGACTGACTCTTAAGAGCTCACCTCTGCCAGGAAGCCCTCCCCCAAAGCCTGGGCAGTCTTCCTTCCTGATGTAGTCATCCTCTTGTAAAGCCCTCTAGGAACCCAGACCCCCAAATAAAGGCAACAAGAAACATAGCTGGAGCCAGGCTTCAGATGGCCAGATCTGAGTGCAAATCCTACCAGTGGGCAGCAGCAGCCTTGCTGCATGCCACACACACCCCCATGGTCATGTGACTTTGCTCAAGTGCCTCTGTGCTTATCACTGAGTTCCAGGTAAGATCATTATTTGTCCCAAAGCTGGGGCCAGGGGAGGTGTTAAAATTAGCAAAAAGACGGGCACTTCACTTCCATATTCTTCATACTTTTTGTAAAGTCCTTAGGATGCACCATGGGTGCATACACATGTATCATCAGCCACCTACACAGTATCCATCCACTCCCTTGGTGCACAAAGAACTGTAGCAGAAGGCACTCTGGCGCTTCAGGACTAGAAGAGTGTTTCTGGGACACACTTGCCTGCCTCTTTAGAAGCTAGCTATGAAGGTTCGTGTTTCTCCTTTTGCTTACATGACTAGGAAGCTCAGCCACGAACCAACAGTTTAAACCTGCAGGCTTCCTGCTAGGCAAAGTCTCTAAAGTCACTTTCTCTCTCCCAACCATCAGGTTTTAGAAATACACTAACTCTTCTGATTTAGCAATTAACAGCACCATCAGATATTTGTTCTGGGACTGGAGGGGGATGGGTAAGGTTACAGAGTATGAAAGACCATCAGACATCTGTACACCAAGGCAGTTCTGCTGGTGAACTACCATGCTAGATGACCAACGATGCTTTGCTCAAGTAGCTTGGGCTTCCTACTCACCCACCTTACCAGCACCACAGGACAATCTATAACCCTGGGGTACAGAGCAACCTGGGCAGCAAGGAGCATCATCCCCTCAGTTACTGCCTCCTTCAGGCAGCCTTCCCTGATCCCCAGGGGCAGGCACTAGGCATGGAGGCTCTCCCACATCCTCTAAAGTGTCACAGCCACACACGGCAAGAGCAAACCAATGTAATAATAAAGAGTAGTGGCCAGAGAAGTCAGGAAAAAACCATTCCCAGGAAGTGAGTGATTAGAAAAAAACTTCTAAGCCTCTTTTTTTTTTTTTTTTTCATGTTAAGAGGAGAAAATCAAGCCAGGTGGTGTTGGTGGCGCACACCTTTAATCCCTGCACTTGAGGCAGAGGCAGGTGGATCTCTGTGAGTTCAAGGCCAACCTGATCTACAAAGGGAGTTCCAGGAAACAAAACAAAACAAAAGAAACAAAGATGCCTTACCAAAAGGTCTAGGCTAGCCTCCAGTGGCTTGCCAGCAGCAGATATGGTGCAGGTCTGTGCCCCTCCCCCATCTTGGCCCCAGTAGAGTAGTAGGTTGCCACAGAAACAGCGTCTCAGACAAGCAGACTGGTAGAGTCTCCAAGTTAAGTCTGTGGAACTGATATGGGGAAGGAGCTAGGGAGTAAAAGGAACCTATCACTTCACACCCGATGTCACAGTGCTCTCAAACCTATGAAGGTCACCAAGACCCCAGCTCTGGCCCGAGATGCATAAGATGCAGACCGGAAACTGATGCTTCAACTCCTGCTCAGCCTGTGAGCCACTCTCCTCACCTCCACTCAACTCTGCCATCTGCAGTTTCTCCACCATTCCCTGCACTGCCCCAGCCTCCCATTCCAGGGAAGGCCCAGCTCAAAAGCTAGCCTTCTACCCCCCGCCCCCACGCGAAGCCTTCCTAGAGCAGACTAGACCTCTCTCCTGTCTGTCCTTTCCACAAGTCCCTTAGCTCCTCCCAGGCCAGCCCAAAGCTGACCCTCAGGTGTGGAGTTCAAAGAGCCCAGAAAGAAACCCCTGGTGTGGTGGTGCCAGAGAGTAATCCAACCCTTGGGAAGATCTAGTTCAAGGCTAGCTTCGGCTACACAAGGAGTTTGAAGCCAGCTTCAGCTACAGAGAGAATTTAAGACCAATCTGAGCTACATGCGACCCTGTCTCAAAAAACGAAAAGTAAACCCGATAAAACAAAACAAAACCAATCAACCAGACAAATTACCAAGAGCCCAACACTCCTGGTTGACAGTATCTACTGCTGCAGATTTAAATTGGTCCCAGAAGCGGGCATCATGCCACCCGTCCCCAATCTCATCAAAGTCAAACAAGACCCAAAAAAGCATTCCGGGAGAAGATTTTTAAAATGCAAATTTCTTGCTGCACTTCCGGAGATTCAAAGAGCAATTTCACATTTTTTTCCGGGGGTGGGGCCCAAGAATCTGAATTTTAAATAAACCCAGGCAGGAGATGGAGGAGGATGAAGGGTGAGGGCTCACGAAGGAAGATCAGAAATCCCGAAACCAAGGCAGCAGGCCCCAGGTGGCCGCTCCCCTGGAGAGCAGGGAAGACCTAATCTCTGCCGAGGGCCTCCAGGCTCCCCAGCCTGGCCCCGGCAGCCTGGCTCGATGTACCCACCCACTGGAGGGATGGTAATAGAAAGGGATCTAACCTTACTTCCAGTGCCACCCTATGCCTCTGCCAGTGGACCTCAATTTTTGGAGACCGCTCCCCAGGGGCACAGCCACAGGCCTCCAGAGCCTCACAGGAGGGTACCGTGGAAAGATAGCTGACACCTCAGGATGTACCCAGAGGGAAGAGGCACTCCTTGGGTCCTTAGCTAGGGCCAGCAGAGAGATCCGGGGGTGGCAAGAGCGTGGCTTCTGGCCTCCCGCGAATCTCCACAGCCCAGAGCAGGAACCTGGACCCGCGGGCCCTGGGCAGGTGCCTCGGAGCGAGCGCACGCGTCGGGGCCACCGATGTGTTGTCCTGCCCTGTCCGGGAGGGCTGCCGGGCTGCCTCACTGAGCGGCTGCAGCCGAGTGAAGAATTGGGCAGTGGACTTTGCCTGGCGGAGAAGGCCGTGAGCCGGTCCCAGAGGGAAAGGTGGCAGGGCAAAGGAGAGGAACAGACTGGCGGACAGCTGTGCGCGGCGATCTCAGCTGCGGCCTCGCCGCGGGAACCACCCAGGTAGGATGTGGGGTCCCCTCCATATGAGTCTTACTGCGCTCTCAGTGATGCCACACGGGCGTCCCGAGGTGCGAGGTTCCAGGCGATCTCCGGGGGGGCGTGCGTCCCCGGGGGGTGGGGAGTGTCCCTGGAGAGTCCCCCATCCCGTCACCGAGCTACCCCGCTCACCAGCTGCAGTAGCGCGAGCACCCCGAGGGCGGAGCGCACGAAGCCCAAGTCGGGGCGCAGCGCTGACACCGACGCTCCCACGCCCTGCGCGGGGCTGCTAGTCCTCGTGCTCACTTTCGACGGGAACTCGGCCATGGCGTTCGGGAGCCCACGACGCTCCGGCCGCGCTCCCGGCGCTGCTCCGGGGCTGCGACTGAGGCTCCCGCTGCAGGCTCTGCCTGGGATCCCTAGGCAGAGCCGACAGGTGCGCGACGCCCCGCCCCGAGACGCCAAAGGCCCCGCCCCTATCTGGGGCCCCACCCCTTAACCCTCGGCTCGCCTAGCTGCTCTGGATAGCAGTCTTGAAGTCCGGGTCAGCAGACCCATCTACTAGCGGCCTTGCTCTCTCTCACATAGTCCTAGGGTGCTGTGTATCCTTGGGCAATCCCTTGCGCCCCCTTAGGAGGAAAGCGGGTCTCTGTGAATCAGCATCCGGGAAAGGTCCATCCAGATTAGGGGTACGCAGTGGAGGACTGTCCTTTCTAGACTGCCAGTGGATTCCTTTCTAAAGAGATAAAACAAACCAGGGAGATGACTCACACCTGTAATCTCAGCGCCCAAGAGGAGTGGAGGAGAGGAGATCTCGGAAAATTCAAGGCTAACCTGGCTGTATAATGAATTTCAGGCTTATCTAGGCTACAGGGTGAGACCCTGCCTCAACACACACAGGGCCGGCATGAGCTACAGTGTAAGCTCAGAGCTAGGCTGGACAACTTTCGGGGCTGCTGTTTCAAGGTTCTGTTTTGTTTTGTTTTGTTTGTTTTTTCGAGACAGAGTTTCTCTGTGTAAAAGAGAACTTGCTCTGTAAACCAGGCTGGCCTCAAACTCGTAGAGATCTCCCTGCCTCTGCCTCCCAAGTGCTGGGATTAAAGGTGTGTGTCAAATTTTAAAAATACAAACAAGGTTGGGGATGGAGCTACACGCCAGAGTGCTTTCCCTAGTGTAGTAGTGCAGGCACAAGTTCGTGGGTTCAGTCCTCAGCACTGCATATAGTAACTATCTAGAACTTAGAGATGGCTGAACTTTGGCTCCTCCTCTGTCCTAGAGCGTGGACTGGTGCTCACTTTGAAGAACTATTTGAAGAGAGCAAATGAAATGTCCCATGGAAACCTGTGGTGTGCACAGACATGTCGAGTCACAGAGGTTTGCACAGACAATATGTGCATTCTTCACCATCTACAGCTAGACCAGTCCTTCATGGGTCCCACTGTCTATGTGGGACAAGCAATAAGTGACAGGTGATAGACCAGGGAGGGAAAATTAATTCAGGTAGTGACAACCGCTGCTGTGACTGAATCAAACAGGGATGAGACAGAGTGAGCAGGAGATTTTTAGATAGGATGTCTGACTTAGGGTTTCTATTGCTGTGATGAACACCATGACCAAAGCAACTTGGGAAGGGTTTATTTGGCTTGCGTTTCTGCATCACGTTCATCATTGAAGGAAGTCAGGAACTCAAGCAGGGCAGGAGCCTGGAGACAGGAGCTGATGCCGAGGCCATGGAAGGGTGCTGCTTACTGGCTTGCTCCTCATGGCTTGCTCAAGCCTGCTTTCTTATAGAACCCAGGATCACCAGCCTAGGAATGGCACCGCCCACAATGGACTGGGCCCTCCCCCATCAATCACTAAGAAAATGCCCTACAGGCTTGCCTACAGCTGGATCCTATGGAGTCATTTTCTCAATCCAGGTTCCCTCCTCTCATCGGGCTATAGCGTGTGTCAAATTGACATGAAACTAGCCAGTACAATGGTCAAGGAAGACCTATCAGAAGCAATGACGCTTGAGCAGAGGCCTGAGTCTATGAGTAAGAGGAAACCTTGGAGGTCTGTGCAAAGGCCCAGTGGCAGAACCAAGCTAGGCAGTTGGAGAAATAAAAAGTAGGTCCCCCAGTGGGACTGTAGCAGAGCACATGAAGGGGAGACTGGGCCTGTGGGTAGGGCCAGGGCACAGAGGCCATGTAGATGACACTACTATCCTGTGGCTGCTGTGACAACTTATCACAAGCTCAATGTCTTAACGTCACAAAAATGTCTTCTTAGTTATGGAGGCCAGCTAGGCAAAGGCAGTGTCTGAAGCCACAGTCATGGTGTCCTGGGCCAGCAGCCTCTGGAGTTTCTGCTCTTTTTTCACTTTTGTTTTGAGACAGG